>JARQTI010000420.1:2863311-3130485 GCA_030142655.1 Trachelus tabidus | reverse complement strand
GCTCAGCGGATGAGGCGGAAGGGCAACCCCCGACACCATGGTCTATACGTGTAGCTTCACTAACAGGGTGACTGCCCATATATGACTACTCGAATTAATATGCTCGACCCGACCAAATGAATAGGGAGTGTAAGACAAGCACAATAGAAAGTAACAAGGCACAGAGTGAAACGAGAAGTTATAAAGGAAGATAGAATTTAAAAAGTCAAGAAATAGAAATGTAAGTTATAGAGGTGTAGAAGTAGAGAAGAAATAAGCAAAGAGATAAATTAGAAAATAAATAATGAAATATAATGAAATGGGGAAGTAAAGAAGAAATAAATATAGAAATAGAAGAAGGTTGGAAATGGATATGTGGGGTGCGTCCAAGAGACCAGTATAGGAGACCGGCTCGAGGAAGAATGAGCGCTCCGAGTCCGGGCACTGCCACGAGCGCTCCCCCCACCTTCCGCCTGCTCCCACTCTCCGTCCTGCGCGATGGATTCGCGCGCACACCAGTTTTGGCAACTTCCAGTACTTCTAAATATTGTTGATGAGAATTTCAGATTTCTAAGTGTTAATATTTTACTCTATTGATTTACATAATTATTTTAATGTTCCAAACACCTAATTTATTAATATTTCAATTTGAACCTAATTTATTTTCGATATTCTACAGTTTCAATTCACTTTTTATCTACTCCGTATATTCTTACAAGATTTTGATTTAGCCTCAATTTCATAGTTTGAACAAATTTCGAAAGTAAATCAAGGTCCCATAATATTTAATAGTATTTGGAAAGCTATATTCAATTTGTCGAATTGTCAATATTTCTGTGCAACTAATTTTTTTCTTCTCTCTATCTTCTTCTTCTTATTCATTTTTGGCTTTATGCCCTCATAGAGAGCCAAATGCCAGAAAATCAATCCCCACTGTTGGGTTTCTGTACGAATGCTTTTGTCTTACCTACGTGAAGTTAGCACTGAAACATTTTTCACAAATTGAGGTGCTACACGGGTGTCAAGTTGGCACCGCACTGTCTTAAAAATGTTTCAACAATAGGCTTTCTCAATAGTTCTTGAGAAGTTCTATAGTTCCCAGTCTCGTTCTAAGGGTTGCTTTCTGAACCAGCAGTGAGTAACGTACAACCACTGCCTGCCAAGCTGCTCGTTCGTGTTCACGTTTAGCTCGGCTGTGATGGGATTCGCATTGTCGACGAAGGCGACGATCACAAAATCCTACTTCCAGACTCGCCACTACGATTTAGCGCCATGACTCTGTTATCGCCTAAGACCGTATCGTGTGCATCTCCCTACTGATCTCTGATGATAATCGGCTGATTGGCAGTTCTGCTACTCATCTCTGCTTATCCTAATAGCCCATGGAAAATGACCCTTTAGCACACTTGTTCCATTTTCATTATTTTTTCTTTTAATCTAATGACACTAAGCTCCATGAATACAGAAGATATAATTTATTTGACGACACAGACACAACATTCGCTCAATCGATCGCTCTGCGTGTTACATTAGAATGTCACGACAGGTACAATGGCATTAAGAAGTTTCCACTTGACAAGTGAAAGAAAATATATTATCCTGTAATGTATATATGATAAATAATTTAATGCGGAAATACGATAGATCACAAAAATATATAACACTGCGCAACTAAACACTACAAGAATTTGTCGTTGATCAACAACGAGCCAAAATTATATTAAGAGTCTCTTGAATAACTTAACGAAGTATTTACCTGCTAACCGTTACGTTGCTAATATCAAGATCGAATAGGGAAATCATTTTTACTTTAGTAACCTGATAAAAGTCATTGAAATTTTTCCCACAACCCCATACCACTTTACAGTAGGCATACAGAAATGATATATCAAATTGATCTAGACTGATATTGATCCACCATATAAATAATATAATTTTCTTTGTTCCACCTATCTCCCAAATCCCATAGCCGTCCAACGCTATCAGTTACAATGAGCCATTTGTTTTGGTATACTTTGATCATTAAAATGCCACTGATAAAAAGAAGGAGATATCTCAACGTAGAATGACTCTGTCAAACTTGGATAAAATTCTGAATTTTGTCAATGCGTTTCCAAAACTCCAGAGAAATTCAATGCACGATATTCCAAATATCTCATCTCTCAAATCCGAACGATAATATTATATAACGGCTATGTATATTTGTATAATGCGATCAACAGATTCTATTGTCTTTAAATATAATTCTCAACTGTTAATATAATAATACGCATTCGATAACGTTTTCACATAGATGATTCATCATTTGCAATATACATATGTATATATGTGCTTATCATTAAATACATAATTTATATATATATATATATTAGGTAACTACTTTGTGGTTGAAACGTCGAAACAGCGCGATAAAAAAACGTGACGCAGAAGTGAGATAAAGCCGAAGAAAAAAGGAAGTAAAAAATTAAGTAATTCTTCCAATGATCTCATCCGTCGGAATTTTTTCGATAAACGTACCAGACAACGATTACACAAGCACACTGATAAAGGGTCATTGCCCAAAATTGTCTAGAGTAATGATATATCGGCAATACCATTTGCAATATTATATTTGAATAATTTAATCGCAGTTTGCATACTGCGTGATTCAATAATTTCTACTTCTACGGATGTAACGGGTGGACGTACAATGCAATAAACGTGTGTCCTGTTAGCATAATGAGTTTTCGCAATTATTTTCAAAATTTAATTTTTTCATAGTACGTATAATATCAAGGTTACGCAGACCATCGTAAAGTCACGGTCGACGCTCAATAACAATTGGATGAGAGTGACGCTACGAATTAATTGAACGAGGACGACAAATCCTGAACAACGATAGATTGGTAATTTTATAATATTTTTGTTCTCTTTTTTTTCCCCTAATTAATTTTACGAGACATGAACGAACGCTATGACGTTCGTAGTTTAAAACATTTTTCTTGTGACTAAAAGTTATTATGAACGTACCATCTCCATATGGACGTCATCTAACGATTAATGATATTACGACAGGTACGCGAGTGTCGTAATGGAAAAATGAATTAATTTTAAAGTCTTGATTTTTTTTCTTTTCCTTTTCTTCTTTACCTTCGCAAACCTTAAGTCTTAGCAAATCTTTTTTTTTTTAACATTACGTGCAACCAACAGGACTTAGGTCGACATTTTTTCCTAAGAGCCGTTCGCGATTGCAAATTATTCTTTTGAGGTAGACGAGTATATTCTTCAAATAGCTCTTCATAGCTTCGAATAACGCTTAACGGAAAGACAATGTTTTTTTTTTTAATAACAACTGAAAGCGTCACGAAAATATCCTTATCTTTAATTCTATACCTTAATCGATCGCGATTCTTTAATCGAAATTTTGCCTTTATTGTGCTAGTCACGTGAATTTTTTTTTGTCAATTCGCTCGATTTTCCTTTGCTTTCGATCACTGAACTGTGAGTAGACGTGTGAGGTGTATTTTTTGTAAATATAAATTACACGAGGTATCATTGAATCTGGTAATCGATAACAGTGAATATTTATTAGCCTTAGGATAACTTTTAATTTGATCATTTATAATTATTGAATCTGCGAGGTGAATTGATATCGAGCAGCACATTAATTTTTTTATAAATTTACTCCGACAATTTAATACGCTCTACGAATTTCGATCGTACAATATTTTGAGAATTAGCCAATTATAATTTACACGAATTCTAAATTTTATTATATCCAATTGTACAATTATACTTTTGACTTGATTAGCTCCAATTTTATTCTTTAGACAACATCCAACTCCTTTTAGTGACTTTCAACGTCGGCATACACTAATATTTCTTGCCAATTAGATTCCATCGATAGATCCAACGAGGATTTACTCCTTTAATCCGTTAGATCCTTAAAGTATAGCTTACCCTCTCGCTCTTCAGGTACTTCGATTGTACCTGTATCTTACCTGAGATTAAACTTGTTCGAATTACGACTGAGACACCCAAAACGAATAATTTAATCGCCAACGCGAGTAACAGCCGCCGATAACTAACGATTTGTGTTTAATAAAAAAGAATCGAAATCAGATGTCGTGACTCGGCAGCTGCAGAAAATCAAAAGAAAAAAAAACGAAAGACAAAAGAATTTGCAATTGTTACGTTCGCAAGCTCCTAGCAAACGTTCAAAGCGTACGTTCAACGAAAGAAATTCGTCCTCTTTAATAAATTCCTGCATAAAAATTCTTTCTATTGTACAAATAGACTCAAACGGAAAGACGATTGCCGTTAATGCGCTCAAAATACTGTTACTACTTATCGACCTAATTTATCCCATATCAAGAATCCTGCCGAAACGCTCTTAGGACTCATTTACCTCATAGAATAGGTCGCTTTTGTTTTTTTCTTTTTCTTTTCTTACAATTTAGACAAGAGGCGCGTCATTATCGAAGTTCATCTCCTCCACTGTTATGTAGAGACCCTCCTCTTCGTAGGTAGATTCATGCTTTGCCAGGACCTTCAGCAACGGACGTAGCTTCATCCACCACTGGTACGTGGGTATACGGTGTCTGAAAGCAATATTTTTTTAAGTAATCGTAGCCTGGAAAAAAATCCTAGAAATGTCCACAAGACAAGTCTACGTGATGTCTTACTCGAAATCGGTGACTTCAGTAAGTTCTGTGAAGGGAGTGTATCTGTACTGACGTCTGACGATACCCAGCATCACAGCTGTATCAGGAGTAGTGGCCACAGTTTGTCCATCCGCATTGGTATTCTTTTTCAATTGTTCGCTGAACCATTCAACGGCCTTGGCACCCATCTTAGTACCCAAGTTTCTATCGAACGGGGTTGGCGAGCCTCCCTGTTGCATGTGACCTGAACGTAAATATTCATTTACAGTTGTCTTATTTGATCTGATCATTGACGCTGTTAAAGAATTTTCATTTATGTACCAATTATATTCATTCTACAGCTGAACAATCCTTTTCCTTCCTCCGAGAAGAGCCTCTGCATGAAGTCTGTATTATAATTTAGATTGGCACTTTCATTTCGTAGAATCAATCCTCTCTGTACGCCCTCCGACATCTTTGCCGCCATTGCTATCACGTCTTGATTCAAGTCCTTGATGTTAAACTTCTCCTCGAATATATATGCAGCGTCAGCGCCGCCAGCCAGGCCAGCGACAGTTGCCAAGTAGCCGCAGAATCCGCCCATAGTTTCTATTATGAATACACGACGCTTGGTTCCTTGAGCAGATTGACGAATACGATCGCAGATCTGGATTTAATGGAAATGATAATATAAAAATTGGATTCAGGAGTGATCACGTTGAAAATCAAGCAGCCACTCACCTCTGTAATTTCATTAAGGGCCGTATCACAGCCTAGAGAAAATTCCGTTCCGGGAATGTTGTTGCTAATAGTCGCGGGAATCATTGCAATAGGAATTTTAAATTCATCAAACTTTTCTCTTGCTTTGCAGAACGCTAGACCGGTTTGATAACCCTGTAAGATAGAGTGACAGCCATTAAAAGACTCTGTAGCATTGTTCAACCATAGTGGATGTGTTACCAATAAATACCTCAAATCCACCAATAATCAGCAGAGCCTGAATTCCAAATTCTTTAAGTTTTTGAGCTATTTGTGGCAGCTGATCGTCCTTTGGAGGTGCACGTTTAGTTCCTAAATAAGCACCGCCTTGAGCTACCCAACCAGTTACCGATGGCCAATCCATCAGCTTGAGCTTCCCAGTCATAAGACCCAACACGCCGTCGCAAATACCATAAACCTATAAGCGATTATTAATTAAGATTATTAATTAAATAATTTGTTTGTAGCAAGACTTTTATTAATTCTAATCAAGAGTTCTTACCTTGTCTCCGCGATAAATACAGTTCCTGACGAAAGAACGCACAGCAGCGTTCATGCCGCAAGAAGGTGAACCAACGTGCATCACAGCCAAAGTATAATGATCCTGTAATGGCAGTTGACATTAAACAGAATTTTTTCATCTTTCTTTTTCTTTTTCTTTTTAAGGAATCATGCATCGTGCGTATTGATATATACTAATTTCTAATTCTATCTATGTATTTCAATGGAATGTGTTACCCACCCCGCGGATGCATATGCAACAGTTTTTTATGGTATAGTACTTCAGTGAGACTTTGCATTAAAAGTAATAGCTAGGTATGTAATATATGTCGATGATAACGAGTGGAATATCTAAAGTCATTCAAAGAAAGTAAATGTGCATGCTCAGTCCTCTGACCAACTTCAACTTACTTGCCCACAAAGAGTGTATTGCTATTGAAATAGAAAAATGTAAAATTAGAAAGGAAGAACATGTAGATTGCCAATAGAAAGAATTTCAGAAAATCAAGCAATGTATGATCGAGAAAACGCGTGAAAGTAATCGATACACTTCTATCTTGAAAATGAAATTACCTTCGTTAACGTGGGGCCATTACTTTCCTGAAGCAGCATTAAATCATATACATATATAATAATAATAAAACTGCAACCTGCATACCATAAATAATTAGTACCTCAGAGCCCTTAATTATGATTTTTCTTCTACGCTACTGCTATCAACTATACCATAAATATAAAACCATAGTATTACTACACTCTACGAATGACAATAGAAATTCTTTAGCTTTGTGGTACAATTATTATCGATAGCTACAACCAAGAATCTTACCTTGGTGTGATCGTACTCAACAGGTGCCTTTAGTCTTGTCAACATTTTATATGTCTCCAAATTTCGAGCAAAGCCCCTACAAAGACATAAAATATCCAGAATAAAATACTTTTTCAAAAACTAACCTTGATCGAATGTAAAAATAAAAAAAGCTTCACTTACTTTCCACGTAGTTTAACAGCAAGATCCCAATTCTTATCTGCCATAGCTTGAGCAACAGCTTTGGTACGTCTTACACATTCCATCAGGGGTAAACGAACAGCCTGGTTACCATCCAAGGTGACGACACAAGCTTCCGTTTCCGGTGTAGCTTCCATCAGAGCCATTACCGCTTCAGCACCCATTCTACAACCCTGTTAATTTATGATATTTTTTTACAAGAGCTTCATCTATGGTACTAAATAACAAAACAAATTTATTGCATCGGTCAGCTAACCAGGACTCTGTCGAAGGCTGAAGGATTTCCACCTCGCTGTACATGACCCAGTACAGTGATTCTTGTATCCTGTTGCAGCTTGTCGACAACAACTTTGTGAACCTTCTCAGCTGTGATAGGATCTCCATTTCTATCCACAGCACCTTCTGCCACGATGATGATATTTAAACGCTGACCAGTAAGACGTTCCTGCAGAGACAGAACATTGCTAAATTACATGCCAGTCTTTCGACAGCAAAGATAAATTAAACAATTATCTGTTGCGTAGCCAAGGAGACTTGATTAACTGTTGAATATAGGTACAATCAATGAATCGGTTATCTATGAGGTTACTAAAAAGTTTAAAAAATACTAACAATTGACAATGTAGCTAAATTACTAATCGTTACATGATACAAATTCAAAATTGATTCTGTTAATAATTGTATTCATGAAGAAAGTAATTACTCAGTATTGATACACGATAATATATCATTATTAAATAACGCAAAATACCCACTCTAGTATCAGCTTTTATGAGTCGTACCGCTTATCAAGAAAGCGTTTCCTCTTTTTCTATTTCTTTTTTCAACATCCACTTAATACATAAGTAGTATTGCTAAGATAAAGCGATTGTTATGTCTAATGTGAGAATTGCATAGCCATAAGCATGCAAAGATATAAGCGACACTTATATGAGATGACCAATTTCCCAAGGACCAGTTATGAGATCGGCAAAAAGAAAAGAGAATCAGTGTATCTTTAAATTTTCGTCTGCCTAGTAAAAGAGGAAGTAATAGAAAGGAGTGACAAGAAAGAAGATGAACAGTTTCACTTAATAAAGTAAGCCTTAAAACGAACGTGACATATTTAATTCACTCTAACATTTATAATATACTGCCACCCATATATAGACAAAAGTGTTTATCGTTATCGAACCTGCAACAATTTTTTGCAGAGCTTGTTCGGCCAATCCTGCTCAGGCGGCCATTCCGGGATGAAGACAAAGTCTGCCTCGGAGCACATGGCTGCCACCAGTGCCAGGTAGCTGTAATATTACACCTTAAGACCTCGCTGGCGATACATCATTCATCTACTATCTTTACAATAGAAACGCGACAATTTAATCAAATCATTAATTGGGTTTGGAGCGACGGTGCATACCGTTATCGCATTACCGAAAACTATTGACAAGAGAGGGCAGAGTTACAAGAGTAATATTTGTAGTTTACTTTTCTTGAAAATTTTCCTAACGTCTACCTCTCTGTTCGAGACTCAGATGTCCACCGCAATAGGCAAAAGCAAACTGGCATAAGGTGAATTTTCAATTGACACAGTGTACAGCAGTTTTTGCAATGGTACGCTAGACGTGGAAAATAACAAAAAAAACTTAAGTACTATTAGCCCCAATGCAATCGACCATTATATCAGAAACATGCCCGTCGAAGAGCTTCGCAAAGCTCCAGCACCCAGTCGTCAATTGACGATGATTTGCTCAAAAATGAATAACAAACTTGACGAATAAACTCGAAGCTATTGTCAGGTACCTGAAAGACTCCGATTTCGAATTATCTTTGGTACCCCGTGCAATGAATCGACATGAAACAGTGCGATGATGTTGTGAATCGATAATGATTTTTTTTAATAAATAATCGATCCGTCAGTCTTTAAGGCGGTTGCGACATTGCCGTGTCGTGTTTGAGGCAACGATTTTACTTATTCTACGCATTGAATTCAAGCGATATTTCGTTAATTGAAAAACGCTGTACTTGCCAACATATCGTTAGTGTAACAGGGAGTTAGTATTACGTGTATTTTAATAAAAGCTAAATAAGTTTTGCAAAAATTTCGTTTGACATGCCTGCTCCAACTTTCTACATAGTTTTTCAGGCCAGTCGACAGGAGGTGGACATTCTGGGAAGAATACGTAGTCAGCCTCGGCGGCTAATGCACCCACGATAGCCAGATACCTAGCCAAATTGATAACTTATTTATGGGATAGAACAAAAACCTGTCGAATACTCTTCATTATCATTAAACCAAATATATACATGACGCATATTATACAGTTACCTATAGTCGAACAATATCGCTATAAGATATGTATGCTGCTTGAAAAAAAAATGTCTAAATTAAACTTACCCACAGTGACGACCCATGACCTCCATAATAAATGTCCGCTGATGTGAATAAGCTGTACTAACAATGGCATCGATGCTTTCAATTATTCTATGCAGAGCAGAATCTGTACCAATAGTCATATCGGTGCCACAGAAATCATTGTCAATGGAACCAACCAGACCAACGATATGAAGATGCTGATATTTTTCATGTTGCTCTGCCGTGATTTCTCCTAATAAATAAAAGATATATTTTATATTATTTCTTGAGTCTCGATATCAGTAAATGAGCTTGGATTCTTTTTAAATTAATGAATTACTGACCTGACTGACTGAGTTCTTTTAATAGCTCAGGCCACTCTTCCTTGAAGAGATTGGCACCGGTTAGAGAACCATCACCACCAATGACTACCAAATTGGTAATTCCACGTGTTACCAAGTTCTTGGCAGCTTTCCTGCGTCCTGCACGTTCCTTAAATTCCATACAACGTGCCGAACCTATAACCGTACCACCCTGGAAATATAACAAAGAATGACATTGGTAAATGCTGTGAGATATTTATTATGCATGCTGTCAATAAATCTCTACCCACTCTGTGGATGATGCATGAGACAGATGACCACGTAGCCTCGACAATATTCTCTCCGCCATCTACCATACCCTGGTAACCTTCCTTAATGAAGAAGACCTTGCATCCTAAGTAAATACCCATTCGCACTACGGCACGAACTGCAGCATTCATACCTGCAATTGAATAAAAATAGTTGTTCAATGATCTGATTGCCAGTAAGTACGGTTGGATATTATTTATGATTGAATTAATAAATACCTTGAGAATCACCACCACTGGTAAATACAGCTAAGCCTTTGCCTTTATGACTGCCAGGCTTTATAAACCTTTGTGCTGCTTGTTCGTCTTCCATGATGCTTTCGTAATTTTCTGATATTACCTGCAATTTATCAAATGATATGATGCAATTTTATAATGTAGATACCAAGGTGTTGTAGTTGAAAGAATTATCATTGTTAAGAATTATTGCACATAACAGTTCTTGTAAAACGTGCCTGTTCTCTGATTCAAGTTTGCTGTTATTGTAACGATTCTACCAACACTATTACTATACCCGCATTGTATATTTTTATCCTACCACAGGATGGGTTATTGAGAATCGTGGAGTAGGGTACATGATCCTAAACTAATTATAACTGCCTTCTTTTTAGTGGATGCTTCAAATATTTAGCAAGAAAAATATTGAAGCTTCTGCGCATCTTCTATGTGGCTAAGTCAGCAGTAATTGGTTGAAACAGGTTCTACATACCATTCATTTTCTTTATATAACTGTTTTGTATTTCATTGTGAAGTTAAATGAGATGGGACTTAGTTGTTTTTGTGTAATACATGATTTAAAAGAAGGAGTACCTCCATATTATATACTTATTTACCAATGGAAGAAACGCATTAGCAGTTTACTTTTCAATCAATTTACTATCATTACTGTACAGTTCATATTTATTCTTTTAACAGGAATTATTATTCTTGCAACTTGCTCCAACTTGGTCGTTCAAGCAATTGAGTTGTTACTTGCAACATTTTTTAAAGAATGATAAATCATGGTTAATAAGGCTTTCAAACTGAATGATACTTGAGAATCAACCGATACCTCTGCCAATGATTCATTGCATTTAAAGTGACTGCTATATAAGTTCAATATTTTATCATTCCTATTAAAATTCCATCAAACCTGTATTGGAATCATGACATTTATTGGAGCAATCGCATTGACAAATATCATGATTTTGATAAATGATACATAAGACCAATATAACGATTTATTCGCATAAAAAAATAATAAAAATTTCATGATTTCACAAAAACAAAATGAAATTTCATTTAAAAAATTAAGAATAAAAACAATTTCCTGACATTTTCAAGGTATGCACTGGTTTCTAAATTGACATAACTAACTAAGTTAAGGTCGCAACAAGACAAAAAAATTGCGTGCACGAAAATAGAAAAATTAACTTTAAATTGTAGAGATCAGGGACACTCAGTTTTTATATACGTACATTACACGTATATTATACGTAATACCAAGCGTTGCTACAATTCATATTATAAACCACCCTTTATTTCGTTCGCTGTTATGTTATGTTATGTAGTAACACAATATCTTTATTAATAGCATGTTTACAGCCATCCAGAGACATATATATCCATAACATTACAGCAATCACGGTGCCAAGATCAAATCGACAAGGCAGTGAAATATCAATAGTAACAAACGTCAAATAAGATAAACATAAATCAGATTAGAATCGTTAAATTACGACAAATCACAAAAATTAATTACGAATCACTGTCAGATTTGAAATCAAATAAAACATCGAATTTCAAGAGCACTTAATATCCACCAAAAAAGAAATCCTAAAACTTCACTTAAATGCATCTTATTACGTGCTCAAAAAAATCCTCTTTACGAATCAAAGTAAAAAGAACTCCAATATCGCAAAGCGTAGCTACGAAGTCCCGCCAGTAGTAGATTAAAAAATATATTACCGTCTTTACAGAAAGCAACCGAAAATCGTAGAACGCCGCGTGCAGACGACAAGAATTGTACTCGGTACCGACTGTCAAGTCTTGATCGGTTTCCCGATAACAAAATTGAATGACTTACTCACCAATATGCAAACGAGTCACAAGAATTTCACGAGCAGACTTCGCGCTGTCCTGATCAATCAAGAGCTCGAGGTCTTCTAAGCCGCTGTCAGACGTCACCTGCTCAACGTTTAGGCGTTTCAAGGTGACCTTTAGATTTCGCTCATATGTTCTCCTCTCCCATCTTCCAACCCAGAATTGCAGAAGTGCACGTAGATGGCGCCAGGGTAGCGAGAGCAACGACCAATCAGAAGCGAGCATCGCTTCTGGTGGATTCTAGGAAGTTTCGTTTGAAATACGTTTACAATATCATTGACCCTTTTCAAAATCTCACGTAATTTCTTACGGAACTGTAGCAATACATAATAAATCGATAAAATAAAAAAACCCGTAAATCCCTAAGGTGCGTACCATTCCCAATAATACTACTGATAAGATGACTATTACATTCCATTCGAATCATCCTGCAGACGGTTACTCGTACAATTAACACAAGAAATGGAAATATTCATTAACATTTGCTAATGGCTACCAGAAGGATCAATAGCTTCAATTTTACATCAGTTCTATACTCCCCATGTTAATTGTCTGTCTGAACGATCCACACAGACCCTAAAACCTCTGTGAAAGTTTTCCTCCTTGATTTTTTCAAAATCGACCTGTCTGTCTCAAATAATAATTTCATTCGTCTTACCGTACTTCATTATTTAATGACGCAATCTTCGTCTGCCCTTCGAGTCCAGCAAAATTCAGTTTACTTTACGTGTTCGACGAAACATCAATAAGTACGTGATGAGAACCTCGTCCGCCGTCAGCCTTTCTCTTGTCTGTCCTTTTTTAATACACATACTTTTTTGGCTTTACATGAAACCGCCAGTGAACTTCACTGACACCACGACAAGTATCCGCGTTCTGTCGCAGCAAATATATAACTAAACTGTACATTTACGGCTGCCATATACTACATGTAATATATACATAGAATATTTCTACCTGATATTACGAGAAAAAAAATGACTACTTCAAACCGCAACGCAACGAATCTGTTTGAATATCCGTCACGGTTCTATGTCCAGTATTTCTTCTACGTTCTCTGTCTGCTACTGAAATTGGGAAAATGAGTTGAGGCTCCAAAGATCGCTTTTACAATTTTATTTACAAACACCACCTCGCCAAACTCAATATATGCGTCTTGCTTGAAATTTTTAAATGTATATGTACCTCGTTTCTTCATTTAATTACTTTTTCCTTCTCCCGCTTCCTTCCTCATGTCTATTTAAAACGTGTAACTATTACTTGATTCAAAGTTCGGCCTCGATTATATATATAGGATATATATATCTATAAGAGCGAGGACAAGGAACCAGCTACGAATTGACTACAATTTTCAAATAAAATAAGAAACAAAAAACCGTTATCTAACAAGATTAATTGCAGCGACAAGAATTTTTTAACCACCCCCTCTGACCTTTCCATGTCGGCATTCAAATATTTCGCTACGTCTTTCTCCACCAACTCGATGCAATCCTAATATCCTATTATATAATTACTCATCGCCAAGCAGATACAGTATGTCGTCCGTTTTCCGATCACACGGAATGTCAGACTAATATTTTTGCTCTTACGAATTCTAGAATCGTCAGACCACGTGAAGTTGGTCGCAAGAATATCAAACGCCTTGTGGAAAGATTTCATCTCGTAATTGGAGCATTCGCAAAGATTCATATCTTCATAATTTAACGGTTCTCTGGCAGCAACTTCCGGTTTTCATTGACCAATCCACGTTACACTCATAAAAAAAAAAGAAAGCTCCGACTTGGCAAGGTCCCGATTCCTAAATGTTGTCGCCACTAACAGATTTAATGTATTTATGCAACTTGAAAGAAAATTTGAAGAAAAAAATCTACGTCTAATAAACGCAGAGACTCTCAACCTTTCAATTACCGGAAATACATTTTCTCCAAATTTCTTTTAAACGTTCAACGACTCACATTCATTGTCTAATTCCTTAGGTCGAGAATCACTGAACTAACATTCATTTATCTAATCTGACAACGAGTGACGGTTAATCGTACCGCGAATTTCAAAAGCATCCTCTAATGAATTTCTCGGATCGTTTCTTATATATTTTTGTTCTCTTTAACTTTTCCCTGTTCATTGCAAAAACGTATCCCTCGTATCTGCTACACGTACAAATTGTGCAAAAGATCTAGCAGCATGTTTATAATCGATAGGCCCTTCTTTTTTTTCGAGAAGGCACGTACATATATAACATATGCGTGTATATATTTAAATATATATATATACCATTGGACACGAAATAAACGTAAGTCACACCTACGACAATGTTATATAAACGTCGCGAGCAAATATATGCAAATAAGAAGCCGTATCATGGAAATTTCAAAATCCCACGTAACTTTTAAATTTTCAAAATCTGACATATTTATTCGCGGAATTAAAAGTACCGGTGACCATATTGATTATCGTACCCCATTTCCTTACCTAACACCATTGTTATGTAGATTGAAAGACCTCAGCCCGTATACAGGAGACGGCTAAACTTTGTGCCTGGTCCGTTTTCAATGTATAATTAATACGGAACCCCAAAGAATCGCTGTGACGTAATTTTATTTAACAAAAAAGAATCAAATTTGAATCCAGTGAGATTGACAGAATTATTTTACCCTAACAGGGGCGAAGGGTGAGTAGGAGTCAATTTGTGGAATAGCAAGAAAATTTCATTACCTGTTTGATTGGCTCAATCCCACTGGGATCCTCGGGTAATTTTAGAATAAACCTAACCTAGCCTATCGTCTAAAAATTGCAAAAGTTAATGACTGTAAAATTGCTATTTGTTATTGGCAAGCCTGCTCGAATTACCGTGTGTTCGTCAACCTGCCTCCTATCGCAGCCCCTTGTGGCTTATAAAAATGCACTTGACTAACGTTGCACGTTGGTACGTCGATGGCCTCGCAAAGCAATACAGCCGTGGTATGGTTTTTTCAGACATTTTATCAGAATTTATTATTTCGTGTAAACGTTTATAATAATTATAATTTACAATTACGATGGTTGATGATAAATACAAATAGAACAACGTAATTCAGGACAGGGATTCGTGATATTCTTTTTTTTTGGAAGTGTAGTAGTGGGGGTAGTGGTGGCTTTTGCGTGACAACGTCGACTTGGGTAAAAGATGACGTGGTGGCGGTCGTTAATAACGTAACGTAATCAATAATAATTATTATTGTGATTTTGTGATCGGAGTCATTTTTTTTTTCGAAAAAGAGTACAAGTGGCTGATTCGGGTGATTGGTAAGTGGGGGGAGGGTGGGTTTGGATAAAGCAGCTAAAAAACTTACAGCGTGCACCGATCGAGGGATATGAAAAAGTAAAAAGGGTGTCAAAATATGGGTGCAGCGGGAGGAATAGTAAATCAAAGAAAAATAATAAAAATATGACACAAAGATCGTTCCCTGACGAATGAAACGGTTCGAGTGACCGAATGACACATGCAAAAGTGAACCAAAAGCTAACCAATTTTTTCAAAAATCATACCCAACGAATGACCAACGTAAGACGTATAGAGTATGTTCGAGGGTTTCAGTGATTTTGGGCCTCCCTTTACTGGGACTCCGGGACAATTTTGGCTCAAAGATTGGAATTTCAGAACGGTTTTTTGTTCCAGGACTAAGAGAGGAAGAGGGACACATTTTGGAATTATTCCAATTGTTCTTTGCTCACCATTAATCAAAAAGACATGCAAATACATCTCAGGGCCCATTGCGCGAGAATAAAGCACGGACAGGACCCAATCCGAAAAATCAGACCCAGTATCGATCGGTCCCGCCCAGCTGGCCCACTGATCGCTTATTAACGACTCTCAAGTATCCATTAAGTAATGAATAACTAATGACGCGTTAAAAAAAAAAAGTAAATAGGGGATGAAAATACCAAAAATTTGAAAAGAGCCTCATCGAGCAGAGCGACCCCTTTTTAATCTCCTATTCGTCCCATGTACATAATAGACAAAAAAGGATTCATCTGGACCCGTTTAACTGTGGTAGGACAAACCGTATTTTAATCTCCATCCTTTTGATTTTCGCTTGATTGGTACTAACGACGCGAAACACAATCAGGACATTAAAATTTGTATGACTTATTTTTTTTTCTTGCGACAGAAACACCGAACATCGAAAATACCAACACGACAGCAAAACGTTTGCCCAAAAAACGTGTATATCAATTATTTATTTGTATCTGAAATATACACATGGAAGAGAGTGCGAGAGGATATAGGAAAAAGGGACAGAGACAGATAGTAATAGAAATGGGGGATAGACAGAATAAGAGACAAAGAGAAGCAGAAGAGACAAAGAACATTTGTATGTGTGGTTAGTGATTCTGACAGTAATGTACGTATATATACATATATATGTAATATACAGTATATACTGTGTATATATACGACAGCAGGAAATAATACTTAGTCATTAATATTTTAATTAAGCTTCGATTCTAATAAAAACCCGCTTCTAGCAGAAGACGTGTCTCCTTCATTAGGTAACGGCTGATCCAGGAAAAATATGTAGAATTTAGGTTAAGCAGGTGAAACGGGTTTAATGGATACGAGGCTGTAGACGGGGGGTCGTTATTACTCTGAAATATTTGTGAATTCTCGTGCCCGATTATGAATGAACTTATGAAATATCGCGAGAGAAATTACGTCTTTAGACGTAAGAACTTCGATCTCGTTACACGATGCGTGTAACGGCCGATAATTAAATTCTATAAATATTATTATCCTTACTTGTTGATGACCTTCGAAAATCTTTCAAAATCCCTACATCCTTTTTGCTTCTCAATTGTCTCTCTCGTTGTGAATCCCTTTGGAAAAGAAAATTTAATCGCGTGCTGAAGTAACTTAGCCTCTTTCTTTTTCTTTGACGTTCGCCTCTTATTACTTTCTACAGGATCGACACCTCGATTGTACCCCACCTTCCGTTGGGAAAGATTTAAAAATGAAAGTGAAATTTGTAACGGAGGAAAAATTCAAAAAATTCGGTGTTGTAATAAACGACCGTGCTTTCCTTTCGATTATTGATTCGCGTCTCTTCTGTGCGTCACGATCTTCTAAGTGAAGAAAATGTGCCAGCGAAGTGGAAGGATTCGCACAACAAAAATATACACATACAATTTGCATTTTTTTTCTTATCTTGACCGCAACATGAATTATTATGTAGTGGTAAATATCTCTGGCATATATATTATCATATATAATATATAGAGGTGGGGGGATGATAGGGGAGTAAGGTAGCAGGACAGGGAAACATAGAATTATCGCTAATTGGGTTTTGAATATCAAGAGGAGAGGGGAGGAGTGGGACAACAGGAAATTTTTGATGTTCTGATTTTTTTAGGGCGAATCTTCATGGGAGACAATTTTCCTAATTATCGATGGTAGAGTACGATTTTTAAGAATTGCGCAGTCTACCTACAACAGTGGCCATTCCTACTTTTCTTAGACTTTTCTTTTTTTTCTTTCTTGACTATCACCACCTGCTAAAAAAACGCGCGTCCTTCTGTCGTTCGATCGTGCCTTTTTCCGTGTGAATCTCGGCGCGACAAAGAAGCAATGATAAAAGCGAAAAGTGGAGAAAAAATGATGCTGATGGTCGTGAATTAACTCTATTCTCTTTGTCTTTCTTGTCGGGGAAATTCAGTTCTCGCGTTTATATACTGTTTGTATGTAGGGTAGTTGCGGCAAAACGTCCGGTCAATATGCGTATCGTGTGTGTACAACCAAGTTGCGTGTCGTTCTGTGAAGCAGCGGAAGAGAAAAGTTATGAGAGAGAGAGAGCTAGAGAGAGGCAGGGAGAGAGCGGTGAAATGCTTTTACCGAATGCCAAGAGAAAGAAGAAAACAATCTAAACGAGGAAAAGAATCACATTTTTGCCCGCCATTTACAATCCTCACGATATACAGGGTAGGGGTTTGTCTTTTTCTTTTTCACAGTGTAATAAAGTGTCGTTGCGTCGTGTTAATGCATGCTGTGTTGAATACGAAATTAAGTTACCACTGATGTTTGTTTTGGAACTTAATAACTTAATGTATTTTTTTTAAACTCTCCTTTCTCCTCCTGCACTCTTTCCTTTCATATAATAATATCGTACTCGCTAGACAATGTGAAATTTTTAATTTAATGACAACTGGGTATAATGTAGTAGTATCATACGTTGTTGCTTGGTTTCAATTATTTTTTTTCCTTTAAATCCTTTTTTGCTTTAGCATTATTTAGGTGGTAAAAGTAAATAGAGATTGGATAGCGATAAGTTGGTTGATTTTGGTTTCTTCCATATCTTATTCCATGCATCCTCAGTTATTCCACAAGCGTTTTCCCTCGCACTGAAAACATGTAGGATTCTTGCGATTCCTTAAGCTCTTCCGTTAGTGAAACTCGAATTCCAGGAGGACGTGAATAAAGTCTGCCGAATTCTCTGATATTAGCACATCCGGTATATAAAGCCAGTGTTCCTCGATATCGAGTCCTCTATATTAATTTTTCTCTTGTGCTTCCCCCTTGAGGGTCTTTTTTTCTTCTTCGCCCTTTCTCCCGTTCTGTCTCTCTATACCGGCGAACGACGTACGAAACTCGCACGCGACCATCCTCAATGTCCCACATAATATTAACACCTTACGTTCACATACTTATGTTACGGGCCATTACTCCCAAATAAAATAGACACGACATCGGTTTCCGGCCATACGCCAACTTTTTCATCTTCCTGGTGTTGTGTATCCTATCTCTCTCGTCCATCGGTCTCGCTGCTAAATTTTTCTCTCTCTCTCTCTCTCACTCTCTCTCAGACGTGGAACATTATGGCATTCCTTGCAGTCCCATGATGACAATGGTAAAATAGGTATTGTACGTGATCAATGATCCTTGGTGGATAGCTGGTGGTTGCTTATGCGATGAATATGGTGCCGTAAGGCGCCAAAGAAATAGTCGTGACAACCGACCGTCTCTCAGTTGTCTATTTTCTCTTTCTCTTCGTTCCGTGAACGGGTCCTCGACGGAGAGCACATCCATGACAAGTTCAAGGACTGATCGTTTATTATCCTCGGTGAACTGCACTCTCTCCTTGTTACGTTGCTCTCCAATCAGCAGGAAGCGCAGAATCGATGACGGTCGCAGAGTAACGATGGTCACTTGGCCAACGAGAAAAGGTGGTCCAGTGGGATGTCTTCTGGTGGAGCGTCTTAAGGTGGAGCGACGTCGGCAACAGCAGGGACGTGCGGTAATGCCAGGAGAGGTCAGTTTCCGAAGAGGAGGAGGAGGAGGGTCAAGGAAGAAATAGAAGCTAGGAAATGAAAGGTAAGGACTGACTTTAAGGTCAGCCAGAACGAAAGACAGATTTTCGAAAGGAGGTTGGCTCTTTTATGATGGTTGGCTGGGCGGTTTTGGTTGGTTGTTTTGGTTGCTTGGTGTGGTGGTCAGGGGGGTGGCTTTTTTTTTAAGGGATGGGAACGATAGAGAATAGGATGTTTTTATTAGGTTAGAAAGGGTAGGACTTAAGCTTAGGAGGGTTAGTTATCGCCGCCCTCCTGTGGTTCGTCCCCGTCGCCCTGCGTGTCACTGGTCCAGAGAGTGAGGTTATCACGCAGCAGCTGCATGATCAACGTGGAATCTTTATAGCTGTCCTCGTTCAATGTGTCCAACTCCGCAATCGCGTCATCGAACGCCTGTCAAAAGAAGAAGAAAAGGATCAGCATCTTCAAATCATTTTTCTACCAACCATCGCAATCATCAGCATCTTCTCCCATAAATTCTAATCTAGCCCGTATACTACGGACACTGAAGCTGCACGAGAGACAGCTCAGCTTCGGATTCCCAAAATATTTTCAAAAACCATAGCTACAGACTCTCTCTCTCTTGGCAACCTGCTCGCAAATTTCACAACACCTATACGTACAAGCTCATTCGCTTTTAGACTGTCACTCGCAAAAACAATAATGCATCCAGGATGACAGAGGAAGAGTCGCGACGGGTTGCCAAGAGAGATCGGTAAGAAGATTTGCACGCTTAGCGTGTCGCCGATATTTTATCCCTACGGTTAAAAGAACATGGAGACGGGGGATGGTTAGTGGCACAGTGGAGACATCACAGCGAACATTCTGACAGTCGGTCTCTGGTGAGTATAGCCGTCGCAATAGAGTTCATCTTGGTTATGTATTAGTAACATCCACCCACAAGCTTACAAAAGAGCAGAACCAGAAAGAAAAACTAAAAAGAAGAAAGTCGAGGTCGAAAACAATAGGTAACAACAATGCTGAGGTTGCTAAAACTTGACTATAGTCAGTCCTCAGTCAAAGGCACTGAACGAAACGATGCTGACGCCGTGAATAAAAAAAAAAGACAAATTTGTACAGAAACCATCAACGGTCCTTCGATGCAGTTAGTGTCATATTTGTAACAAAATGGCGTAACAAATTTAACGTTCAAACAAAAAAATACAAAACTAACAGTAACGCACGGTATTGTTAGGGACAACAGTATTACCTACGAGAAGACTGCTGCTTACGAAAATCTTTCATAGACTCTTTGACGCGATATTTATAGCATCGACTAGGAGGGGGCTCGAAAAGTGAAGAAACCGGTTCAGACATTTTTTTTCTCCTTTTATCCAGACGTTGGACTCTTCGTCAGACACTTATAAAATAAGACTGTCCGTTAAAAAGGATTGGCGCCTTTGCAACTGGCGATGATATTATCGGCAAACTCCTTAGACCGGGTCTGGACCGAAACCCGGAAACGACCTTAGAGTGACGCACATTGTGGACCGATAGATGGTATATTTTATCATCCGTAACACCTTTAACGCGTGGGGGCAAAGGGTGGCTTAGCCTTTTAGATTGATGGAGCCGTAAGATGCTAAGGTTTTAGGTTATGAAGGGTTTCAAGGAAATTTTCTTATCGTAAACGAGCAGTCTTTCCCCTGGTCTTGTCAGGCCGAGCAAGAAATTTGGCAAAGATTTAATGGAGTTACAAAAAAAAGATTGAGCTAAGTAGCAACAAAGAAAATAACGAAAATAAATAATAACTATCTATACGTTAATAAAAATAATTAAAAAAATATATACAAAAAAACTCCAAGCACAAATCCTAATCCAATCTAACCTAACCTGCTTGGCCAAATGGCAAGCCCTGGCCGGGGAATTAATAATTTCGTAATAAAAAACGGAGAAGTTGAGGGCAAGGCCCAGCCTGATGGGATGTGTCGGCTGCATTTTAGCCTTCGCTATGTCAAACGCCTCCTGGTATGCCTTCTGTGAGTCTTCGACGACCGCTGCAACGCAAACGTAACCGACGATTCATTGAGACTAATTGGATTCGCGACAGTCTGTCAAATTTCAGGATTCAAGCAAAAAAAGAAAAATAAGTAGACAATATTATCCTTAAGTCCTAGAGATGACCGATCTAACCAAACGTCTCGTGCCAGCAACTAGGATCTTTGTGTATGCATGAACAATCATTATAAATCGTCATCACAGTGCGGTCCATTTCTTTTTGTAAATCTTCATAGAAAAAGACCCACGAAAGACTAGACCTAATCAGTCCCCTTCGCATCCTTTCCTTCCTTCGCATGCCGCTAGGAGGACAAAAGCCGCCGGCAGCGCCGCCATCCGCGAAGATGGAGAACAAAAGGAAAAGAAGCCAAGTGAGCAAGGGTCATGGCGAAGATAAAGAGTGAATCCTGAACTGGCACGAGTGTTTGTTCAGGATAGATAAGGAGAAAGAAAAAAAAAAGTAACAAAGATACGGAATGAAAGCAGGAACGAGGATCAGTGTCTCCAGCAGCAAGCAGCCAATTTGTCATCGTCACCCCTTGTCATCAATCCTCATCATCATCGTCACCATTGCACCACCACCAATCCCCCATCATCACCATAATATCCACAAGTCCACCGTTATAACCATATCTAGCATTTGGCCCATTGCTATAACGGCTGGTGTTAATCTGTACCTGTTTGGCCAGTTGGCAGGCCTTGTCTGGGGAGTTGAGAATCTCGTAATAGAAGACGGAGAAGTTGAGGGCGAGACCTAGCCTGATCGGGTGAGTGGGCTGCATCTTTGCCTTGCTGATTTCGAACGCGTCCTGGTATGCCTTCTGGCTGTCGTCTACCACAGCTGAATTTTTTTTTCAAATATGGCAGAATAGAGAACCGTAGTATTAAACAGGTACAATGTATACATAGATAATTACATAATACAGAAAATAATCCATTTAAAAATTAGACAAAGTCCCATGGATGATATCAAAGGAGAGTTCAAAAGATCTGTGGGCCTATACACGAAAATACATATATAATGCGATATGAAAGAATGATAACAGTATCGGCACATCGTTAAACGAATTAAAAAAATTTTAACTTCAAAATTTCAATGTCCTATATCCTAGTTTCAATAACGTTGTCAATATACTTCATGGAAATCAGACCAAATTACCTCACTCTCTTCAGAAAAAAGTATCTGACAGACTCTTACAGCGTATCGAACGTGCACGGGAAGACACTGCATGATTTTTCAGACAGATAGCAAATATCAAAACCAGCCTAAGGATGTGCCGGTACGTTAAGGAGTAACAGCTGCAGAGGACAGCTGGCTGCCCCGTCAGATGGCAGAGAACTCAAATATGTCGAATAAACTTTCTTTTATCTTGGTGGGCCATGGTATTTGGACAAAGTGTAAATTTTCGAAGGTACCACCATGAATCCAGGTTAAAGATATCTCACGGTCCACCGAAAAATAAAAGAAAGCAATACAGCAATAACCAAATTTGAGAATCAGGTGAATACTTAAAAATCAGGTAATGTATCTAAAATACGTACCGTTCCTGGTCTCGCCAGTGGCGACCTCTGCAAGATACCTGTAGTAGTCACCCTTCATCTTGAGGTAGAATACTTTGCTCTCAGCATTGCTGGCCTTGGGGATCAGGTACTTGTCCAGGAGTCCCTGCAACGTAACGACACCATCTTCCTAAATAAATCGTTCACCGCATAAATAAGTCTTAAGGCGAAATTACCAATTTCTGTGTATCGGATATTGGGAGGACTTAAAAAAAATACCTAAAGATTACCGAACCACAAAAGTATCAGAGTTCAAGTCTCGTGTCTTGTAATCCAATCCAAGGGCGAGAAAAAAGGATCATGGTTAATCTTGAGCATGACTCAAGTTACTCTCATTGATCGATCCATCCACTATCATAACGCAAGGTATCCCCATGGTTAAAGGACACCGGAAGTTATTGGTACAGCAGTTAAATAATTAACGGAAGCACCTATAGGTTCACATCAATGTCTACCGAGGTCTCTGGTCTAAGCAGATGGGACACGCAGATCCCCTTTGACACAGATCAAAAGATCCAGACAGCCATTGTACTCGGTACTGTGATTAGCTCAGTCTCTATTTCATTCAGAATTTCTAGGCTGTATCCTCGTCCAATTAATCTCGATTAATTAATGCTCACGCGGTGTAAATTTTAATGAGCAATTACGCAATACATTCCTAACGTGATTCTTTGACGAAATATACCGCCTGGTACCTTTTATCATTTATGTATACCTGTATGCGAGATACACTGGGTGTATATTTAAATATAAAAGAAAACTAAGCACACTTGTTCCCTCGTTAGTAGTAAATGTATACACCAGTATTTGCATAAGGCACGTAATCTCGACGTAACCAGGTGTTTGCCAAAGCGATGACGCGTACCTGACGAAATTCGCGTGCAAATTAGCACAACGGCGCTTGTGACAATTTAAAGAAAGAGTCCCGGCATAGAGACGTGGAGTAAAATGGATTTTCAGTTTGAATTAAAATTCTAGCGATAACAAGAATTGCGGAGATGGACGCACAGTGGAATTTTATCGTCAAGGGTCATTAACTCGAACGACAAAACATTGGATTTCCTTGTTTCTTCAATAGCGACTTGCTATCTTGCATTTACTTTTATCCGGTTGTGAAAACACCATCTTCGTAAAGCACTTGCCAATTAATTGATCTTGCGGTTTTACATTTGTACACGATGAAAGGGAGAGACGTGTAATAATTTTTGCTACGATTTTCTATGCTGGTCAAGCCAGGATATTAAAAAAATCCTTTATCCAGGAACGGATTATCATTATCAAACATCCAACTCCAAGGTAAATAAATCATGTTTCAGCAGAGTCTTGCTCCCAGTTTCATCGTTTGTTACCAGAGGCCATCTCTGAGCTCTTCCAGCCTGTCCTAGATCAATCCGTAGATTAATCACGTATTGCGAATTGGAGTTTACAGGTGAACCAACTGTTAGGCCTTGGAGGGATTTAGTTGTGTCGGCTGGTGGGATTGACGAAGTTGAAATTTACGTGAGATGTCAATAAGAGTTGGTAGTAAGTCATGACGGTTGGAAACTCAAGTAAAATTTGACTTTTGACATTTGACGCTCCAACGTTTCCAATTGTAAAGGTACGTTAGCCTGGCCAGGCGTGTCACTTCCGTTTCCGTTTTGCGTCAGCTTCCGGATTCTGTAGCGAACATCAAACAAGAATCACATACCATCCACGAACCCATGAGAATATATCTACAGGGTCGCCCTTTTTCGCTATACCGTTTATGGCCTATTATTCAACCGAGATTCTTGCGTTGAACAGAGACTAAAAATAAATGACACCATCCACCAGAAGCGAAAGCAGCGATCTTCGATAAATAGATAGATTGAAGTTTATTGCTGTCTGAAAATAAATCCTCTAACCACTCGTCAAGCAGGACAGAGTGTCCAGCTACACGGAGTAATCAAACGCGTCGTGTAATCTGTTAAGAGATCCGCGTTCTGCGAGTAGCCCAAAAAAAGAAAGTTAATTCTTTATTAAAAAAATTAAAAGACAATTTCGACGAGCATTAATCGCTACGGAGTAACCCGTATTTATAGACTGTAGATGAAACTCTTCGGCAATCAAAACAGATCTTAAGTATCGATCGAATCAAGAAGTCAAGCTGCCATTGAACTCTGCGTATCGACTATACTCTGCATATCGCATAATGCCGTCACATATCTAAACGCCAACTCACATAATCGATAACAAGCCAGACATCGGATATCAACTGATAATCCAGACCAAAATCATACGAAGAAATAGTCCTATTTGCCCATCCATTTCCGGTGCGTAGGCCGTTTCACAGATAGTTATATAATGACTACGGCATAAAACGCGCAATAACATGAAGTCATCCTCCGTTTGGAAAAGAGTCGCGTTAGCGGGCCATCCGACTAATTTCAATTCGTCACCCAAATAACTAATTGCGCAAGCGACGTCACCACGAGGCTCGGTGACAGCCGTCAAAGCGAAGCCTAAGGATAAACCAGGTACGAAAAAAACCTCAAGAAAAATAAACTTTTTTCCCTGCTACGGCCCAAAAATTTCTCCCTGCATATCCATCATCCCCAAAAGTCTTCACACAGCCTGGCACTCCCGACTCTCCAGGCAGTCTCCGTCCACGTTTCCATATAATTCCTCTATTCTTCGCCTGGGAAGCAGCACGTGCGCGACGCAAGGATGCCCTGGATACGTTTCTCCGTGGCTGCAGGACGAAGTAGGAAACACTGTAATTGACCCGTGTGAAATTCAAGACAAAATATTTTCTTCTCATACCGTTCCGAACGCCCTTCCTTGGTCAGTATGCCACCCCTCCTTCCCCTACTTTCCTCACGGTCGCCATGGTAACACGACAAGATCCTGGAACTTGACTAAAGAAGATCACACTGCACTTGTAACATGATCCTCTGGCGTGGATGCGTACCCTGGTGTTGCTTGCAAACGAGTTACAGACTATCAGAGACAAGATGACACCGCCTGTGTCCTTCGGCCTGGTTGGCTGTGTCATCTTCACGGAATTCATTATCATCAGAGATGATTACAGTGGAAGATAAAAGATAAAGGAATGCCAGAGATGATTTATCAAACCAATAATTGTATCTTGATGTTGGTACAGATAATAGTGTCAATTCTCTTCTACAGAATGACTCTGCCGTTTTCTCCTACGTACAGTCGCGACCAAATGATCAGGTCTGTGCGCCAGCCCTGAGGACTTATATAGCAAACAGGAAGCGACAGTTAAACGTTTGGCGCATTATAGCTGCAGGCTGTCGAAGACGTAAGGCGAACGTCAATCAGGTTTCTCCACAGAGTACAAGGTCTGTAAGAACCTTCGTCCATAGTAGATGCGCAGTCGAAGTTAGCTTCGCTTCCGTCTCTTATTCCTTCCTCTTATCCTCTCATTTTATTTCCTTCCAGGAGATGAGAGTCCGATCGAAATTGGAGTTCATTCAAGAATCTAGGTCGTTCACACTGGAATCTCAAGGCATTTCCCATTTATGGAAATACCATAGGGCAGCAATTTCTCTAGTAAAGCTCAGAGACATTTTCGCACCAGGAAAAAGGCGTCCCATCCTTCCTCTACAAATTGACGTTATCAATACGTAAGAGATGTTAAAGAAATAAGCTGATTTCACTTCTTCAGAATATTTGACAAGCCATACCAAGCTAATTTTCGTATAGGCAAGGTGAAGTAGTTGAATAACCAAGGTAATGTGTTCCCCAGGTGGAAACCCAAGTGTACCAACCACACGTACCCAATAGCTATACCCAGAACTTGAATTATAGATTAGAATTTGTCGGTTGACCTATTTCACAGGAACAAATAGAAGAACCAGTCGTTCGCTTCCCAAAACAAAATCGTACCAACGTTAAGAGACAACATATAAATAATATAAATCGCTAAACCCCCGGTGTTACGCAAATAGAACAATTACGAATTGACCACAAATCACGTATTTCCTTGACTCGCGAATAAGTGGTTCCCACCGACCGGTGTCCAGCACTCGCGCGTCACGTCGCTAAATCGCGCGACGTGATCGTCCAATTTTATTTTCGTTAAGACGTTATTAACATTATAACCTTCATCGTTATACTTCCCGGCGGAAATTGAAGGGCTCCACGTTTCATAAGTATATCCCATAAATAGTCCAGTAAATATTTAACAAAGTATCGCACGCAAGGGCATTCTGTGTTCAAAAAGCCTCTGGGGAAATCATTGGCAATCTTTTTTACTCCCTGATATCACCTTACGGTACAATATACAGGGTGTCTAAGTTAACCTGTCGAATTTCAATAATACCGAATATGTGTCAGTTATGAATTAGAGGCTCTAGCAGGATAGAGGGATGGTCAGGTGAAACAGACTGTACACGTCAATAATCTAATCATGACCAATTGAATCAACGTGTACCAAAGGAGTTAACCACCTAGAATATTTTCTTAGCTCATCGATAACTCCTCGGAAAGGTGAATGATAAACTATCGAGACCCACATCGCATATTTAACCAATGACGACTGCGTCATCCCGTCACACGGGTCGCAAGGAATGCAATTGTGCAAATAACGACAGTCCGTAAACGTGGCGCGCCTCTTCCTCGTATTTCTTTTTCCCCTCTTTTCCATGACACAGGAGAATTATTGTTAAGCGCGAGAGGTCCATATAATACGTGTTTACTATCTAGAAGCGTAAGGAGCCATTTGTCATTCCGCCTTCAAAGTCGAGTTAAAACTGTGCCAAGCCGAGCTGCTAGAGTAAGTACCGCACGTGAGTACACAAAAGTATTGGACACTAAAGATACACCCGGTTTGTATGAATCTACCTACGCCTGTGTACAACACCTGAATGGTTTGTTATCAAGAGAATACAAAGGCAAGAGTAAAATGTGTTAATTGAAAAGAAAAAGAAATAATTTATCTGTGTCCCTGACAGAAGACACGCAGCTTACCGACCGAGTCGAGAAAGCCTGTACAAAACGGTATGAATTTTTCATAGAGAAAAAATATAATAATATAGGTCTTCCCCTCTGCTTATGAATAATATCGAAAAATAGAGAAAAAGAGATGGAAGCGAAAAGAGATCCGTCCAGCTTTTTTTTCAAGTCATCAGGAAGTTCCATATATATGAGAGGAAGTTCCATGTATATGAGAGGAAGGTGGTCCAAGGAGATGTGGAGAGTAGTCCTGTATCCGCTTAGGACTACAGTGGACCAGGTTCCTCGAGTACAGGGTACATGAAAGAGAAAATGTAGGAAAAAAAATAAGGTTGGAAAGTAGGAAAAGCTTAAATACGTTTTAAACAGTTACCAGAACGTCATAGCAGATCTCGCGCAGTTCCTTCTCAACCTTTTCCCGGTACTCCTTAGCCATCTGCTGTTTGCGCTCGGAGCCTTCGGTCTTCTGCTCAATGGAGGAGATGACCCGCCACGAGCTGCGCCTTGCTCCGACGACGTTCTTGTACGCGACGGACAGTAGATTCCTTTCCTCGTTCGAGAGTTCAACCCCCGTTTCGGTGACAGCCTTCATCGCGGCTGCCATGTCATCGTACCTCTCAGCCTGCTCGGCGAGCTTTGCGCGCTGCACCAGTTCCTCCTTGTCCACGGACATTGTGTCAGCTGTAAGATGAAAGAAAAAATTAATTTCCAGGTAAATCATAAGAAACGTTAAAAGAGAAAAAATCTCTACGGCGTCTCTCTGTCTCCATCTGATGCTTGAGATAGGTCGTACCTGGTCTAAGTGACCCAGCAAGCTCAAGTACGGTAAACTGTAGGTAACTTGTGCGCCCAGTATCCAAGGATATAAAAAGTCTTTTATCCACCCACCGAATAAAGGAACCTTCGCTATCCCAGGTCCCAGAGGTAGTTTCTGGTATGAAATACCATAGACTACAAAAACGGCACTAGAACCGGTGAAACCCAGAGTCCCATTCAGAGTTCAGGGAGAAAGCAGTGTTATTGGACTTGAAGAATTGAAATTTACGCAATGTACAGTGTACCATGTCGATGATCGTGTTAGCTCTGAGTAAGGATCCTCTTAGAATATGGTGGATCGGTATGCGGTATACGAAAGGACGTCCTCGCAGACACGTAAAAACGCATTTGAGGAATGGCCAGCTGCCGAGTGACGCCTACATATTCAAGGAACAGACTGGGGTACCTTTCCACTCTGGATTTTAAAGTAGCCTGGGCATCGTACAAGGAAGGGCCCGTTTGCAAAGGTGGCAGCCACTGCTGAACACGAGGAATAATATTTGAGCTACAGGAAATAGAAACAGCCATCCAATGAGTGAACCCGGTCACCTCGGCTCGGACCCAATGAAATTTTTGGCAATGATTACCCAGCGGAATTCGCAACCAGGTTCACTGAAATTCTTCACTAGGACAAGATCATCGGCTAAGCTCGGTTCACTGGCACAGCAATGCTATTCCAGTGGATTTTTTGGTAAATTAAAAATTTGCCTTGTGATTCCGTTCGTGCTTGTGGCTTATAGAGAGGGTGGACTCTGAGAGGTTGGGAAAGATATCTAAAAAAAGTTCCATTTCGAGAATGAAAAAAAAAATGGCTTGAATAGAGGTTCGGGTGTCTGGGATTTCCATGGAAATCGAAAAATAACTGGAGGCTGAATTTTTTCCTTGGGATTTTAGATGAGGTCGACAAAGATGATCCGGATGGGAAGTGAAATCCTGAGACGAGGACGATGTTGGATTCATTTTTCTTTTATAGACAAAACATTTTTGTGGGAGACAAAATGAAAATTGAAAAGAAAAAAAACATTTGACAATGAACGGCATTTCTCTTTCATAAAATAATTCCCCAGACAAACATTACGGACAACTGAAAGCTTTCGCTGGCTGACGTCTAAAGTCACGGAGAAAGTCATTGACAATAGCGTAACGATAACTACTCGTTAAAGATGCATAAATAAAAAAATATTAATCTTACTTTAATTAAAGCATCGCCGTATTTACGTGACACCCGTTAGATCCAGTCAAAAGTGAATTTAATTATTTTTTCATATCCACGTGAACTATCTACGTGCCTTCGGCCATTTCTCTTTGTCAAAGAACACGCAACAATGGCTTCGACAAAAATAGCGCCTATTTCTTTAGAGACCAAGGACTCCCCTTCTGACATTTAAGCCGAGCGAAAAGACACGAAAGACCAATTATCCAGATCGGTTTCGTACCCTCTTCCTGTTCCGGACATTTAAGCACATCTATTGACAGGATCCTCCCACGAAGAATTCCCTCGAGGAAATCCCGTCCCTCTTCCTCGACATCAAAGAGCAAGATGGAAGTGTACTCCGAAAAGAAAAGGAAAAAAAAAGAAGTCCAATCCAGAAAAGATAATTTTAGCATGGTCGAACCAGCACAAAAAGAAATCATCCAAAAATAATCCAAGTGCGTCAATCGGTTCAGTATTTAAGAAACGGCCAAATTTGAAATTGGCCAAAGTTCCCGCCACTAGCCGAAGAAAAACTTTCACCGGTCTGTCCAATAACTACGTAGTAGAAGTTACAGAAGCGACCGGTAGGCGGCAGAGCTTTAAACTTCCGTAATAAAAATCATTCCCGACAGCAGTCCGTGCAGTGACGAATAATATAACCCGTGGCGAAAGAAACCTTATGAAACATCTCATTTCCCAAGGACCCAGCCGTGTGCGCGAACAGCCATTAAATATTTCTACATAGAGTCGCCGGTCTGAACTCGGGACGAGCACGGGTTGGTGGGATACGAGATGGTAAATCTAACAGGTAGAAATGAAGGTTCACGGTCGACTACCGCCTACTTCTTGGCACCGTGAGAAGTACACTTCAGTTTTCAAAGTGGCCCGGCGTGGCTTACGGAGGTCGCCTCCCGACCTCGATTAAAGCCGACATATCTTTTTCGCGAACGACAAAACCCAGACATTCCATTCGTCTTGGCGATCAGTAAAAACTGACTTATATATATACATATATTTAGTCATTATATGACATACATATATACAATCCTGTAAATCGATATCATATGGAAGAGTCGACGATCAATTACTATACTTGAAGATCACATTTAAAAAGAGACATAGATAAGGACCCTCTTAGGAGTCGATAAGCACGTTGGAATTTACACGAAAAAGCGTTCTGTAGGTAAAACTGAAAAATGTGAATAACAAAACTCTCCTATACTAATTTCACTCCACTCTCCGTTATTCGGATAAATCGCTGATAAATTACCTGGAAAAAAAACCCGCAGAAAAAAATCTTTCCAAAAGATGGACGCAAGAAAATTAAAATGGTACAAAGAGATGGTCGATCCTCTTTTCACGTGGACTGATTAAAAATAAATCGATTCGGAGGGAGGTCCCGCGATCTAAAAATAGTACGCGTAAAAGAACCAACCGCGTAGACCCGACATAACCTCTCAAACTTTATTTCGTCCTCGTGCGTTGCGCGTTGAGACTAAAATGCCAGAGGGACCAGCCGTAGGAGCAAATACGCGGAAGACAAAGTATAACGGAGAACAGTGCCGAGTGTAATTCCTTGTATTGAGGAATGACGAAGAAATCTCGTATACGCGGGTTGTGCCCAGTGAGCTTGTAGTGAAACGATGACTCACGAGGGCCCCGAGTAACACACAATGACGCCAAAAAGTAAGGCAGAAAAACTTGCCGACCGAGCCCGACGTTAGCCGAAGACACACGAAAGCAAAAGGAGGTTAGGGGGGGCTCCTACTACCGTACGCGCGTATACGTCGCTTGTGAATCGAGCCTTAGAGAGCGTGACGTCACGGGACAAAAATTCCTATCAGTCGGCTTCGTCGAGACGCAACTGAATTTATCCGACGAAATAAAATGCAAGACCCTAAAAACCCCTTAAAAGTCGTTGCGGGTTAAACGATAAAATGGCGGCTTTCGTGTAATTACGAAAAAAATGTCGTACGTGGAATCGCCGAAGAATGAGTCACGCGAAATACCACTGGAGGTTACAAATGTGTACTGTGAACAAGGCTTTACGAATTCGTAGCCACAGTCGCATAGCTCGGAGATCATTAGACTGAATCATCGAGACGCGAAGTAAAATGGCGGGCTGATTGCAACGCAAGGCTTTTCATGGCGTTTGAATGCCTTTTTTTCTTATTATTCTATAAAAACATTACTCATCGCGATTACGAGATACGCGATCGTCTTAATCGTCGTTTATTAGTGAGTCTTGAAAAGCCCGGGAATTTTGAATCTCGCGACGCAGAATTTATGCGTAACAAACGAAATATTAGGTCAAGGGTGATACACTGCTGGGTGGTTTGTGTTGTGATTGAGGTAATATCAAACGGTGTGAAGTTGTCGCGAGTGATTTGTATGACTATATGAGAAAGAGTTATCAGTGCTGATTTAACCAGCTCGAAATCAAATGTCTGCTTGGATGGGCGAGGTCGTACGTACACTGCATTGATTCACCGCAGGGGTTCTCCATTATTGGAGACTCAAGGTAGATGCATCTACGTGCTTGGCGGAGTGTTGCTTTTTCCTTTATCTTCTGGCGCAGCAGCCAGAATCGATTTTTTAAATACAGGCTTACTTCCGGCGAGACGTGAAACGGCGAAGCCGAAAGTCTTTAGAGCGATGCTATTAGCTGTTATTCAATAAAACGTCAAAATTCAAAGAGTAGTCATGTACTCTTATAAATAAATAATGACCGTCTTCGTTGATCTGACTGAATGTAGTAATATTTATCGAAAATTCAAATGAACCCTAATCCGTCGACAATTGCGTAACGCGACCGCGCATACGACTCTGCGGATTATGCGAATGCAGAACGAGTGTCGAGGACTCGGTATAAAGAGCAAAAGTAATTCAAGGGTATCGGATTCTATCGCCAGGTCTACTGGGGACAGGAATTTCCGCTTTCATTTATACACTTCCGGTGCGAGCATTCAGGCCGAGCAGATGCGCAGAGCAGATTCGAAGAAAAATTGTTGACAATCCTAATTCCAGGCAATTATTACGAAGACGGTGACTACTAAGATTTTAAAAAAATCCTATTTCCGTTGAAATATCAGAAATAAAAGAAACTCATTTCTCAGAGTGAAATTGAGAAAATAACCAGAGCCTAGAGCCTCGTTGACGAACCGAAAATGTAAAAAACAAAGGGAATTTCGAAAATCCAATGCAACGAACGAAATTTATAATCCGGCAGCACGTAAAAGGCGTATAAGAAAACTGCATGGCGATTTGAAAAAGTAAATTCTCTTTTATTACGATGCTGGGGCGTCCATCATGGTCTGAAGTTGTTGAATCGAAAACGTGAAGCGAATTACGTTTGCCTGCGTGCAGCCGACCGTCCGGCTTAGATACGATAAGTCGAAAACGTGATGCTAATGTCAATTCCAAGTAAGCCAATAAGATTTCAAGGTGGCTGAATATGTGAAATATTAAATGTCTTTCTGCGGTACGTAAAGTATTGAAAAGCAGTGAATAAAAGCAGAGACTAGCCGCTTACGAATGTCCCTTATGTGACAGGTATAAATATCTATACTATGTTTCAGCTAACGAAAGCATACAAAGGACGACCGAGAGACGTTATTCGTAATTATATATAATGCAAACCTACCAATGGAATATTCCTCGCGTCTTGCGTTAAGTAAATAGAAACGAGTTATCGCGCTCGGGTTGCTCGATGTGAATTTTACGACGTTACATAGTTATACGGGTGCTTGAGCGAAATAGGATAAAACTTGGGGTAACTGCGAAAGAGGGCGAAAAATAATAGAGAATCTAATAGGAAAATAGTGAAAAGCGACCAAATAAAATATTCAACCGCGTCGCACTAGGTTAAATTTTATACCCGCACTACCGGGTGAAAGTGGGAATTTAATTTTACGAGTGTCTACTTCACTTTTTCTTTACGAGTGCGAATCAACGTCCAAGAAACCCGGGCGAGTCTAGACAAAATTGTCCCTTTGTAAGATCGATCGATAAGCAGTACATCCCGGGAGAATTGTGGAACTTCCGTTTTTTTCCCCCGAGTTATCAATTTCCGCCGAGACGTGAGATTCACGAGGTGCGTCGAAATGTTAGTATATTATTATCAGCCATTTTTATTCATCTGGACCTTTATCGGGTCATATTTCACGCGGGGACAGATAAAGACAGCCAGTCGCCTATTTGCGTAGCGGCGCCTTCGACGCTTCCTTCCGTTGACGTCGTGAGAATTCGGAGACGCGACAAGAGACACTAGGAATGTGCGCAGTTGCGCGAGAGATTGTCGCTGGCCCGATATACACGTAACGATGACGATCCTGAGGAATTCACGTTGTCATAAGATAAAAGAACAAAATGAAGTAACATGGTGGCGGACGGCGGTTGGAAAGGCCAGTAAAATTTGGCGCATGCACGGTTTCAAGATGGCCGCCTTCCGTATCTTGGTAGGTGAGCGTAGGAAATTTTCCACGGACCGTAAACCCGTGCTTGGAAACTGGATCGAAGGGTCGGGCGGACAGGCCAAGTTAAAAAGTTATTTTAGATGCGGCCACGTGTACCAATTTAAGAGTGTGGCATCATCGTTTTTTATTTTTCAAATTAAAGTTGCCAATGTGAATTCGCAACCCGATCACAGTCACTGTTTTGACTTCCTATCACGCCCTACTGCCAGTCTCTATCAAGCTTCATTGCGAATTCGCAAACATTGAGAGCAACTGTTATCACAATTACGGAATAACAACTGTAGTATATTGCGAAGTTAACGTAACACTTCTCGCTTTAAGAGTTAAGAATATCTGTCCAATAGAAAAACCGTGAAGATCGCGTAATCCGTAAAAGTCGACGTCCTTTGAGGTTATGAATCAGAGTCCTGATCGTATACGCGAACGCATGTACCGAAGAGCCGCCACGTTATTCGTTGCTAGACGAGAGAGCCAAGACAATAGTGAGAAAAGAAATTTCTCGTCAAGGTCTACCAGCCATTCTAGCTGCGTGCACGATCCATGAGAATAAGCTGATCGCGCCGGCAATGCAGATCCGGCGTTTTTGCGTCGCAGTGTGCCACAGATCGATAGCCGGTCGGTTCTCGAGGGATTTTTTGAAATTGTAAAGTAAAATAATAAAAAAAAAAAAAAGGATCAATCAATCAAAGGCAGAGAAGTACGACTTATCGATGCGATGCAGTAGGAACGAGGAAACAGATATAGAGACACAGACGCAGTGAGAATACATACTTGATACGAAGATTCGGCAACGATCGTTAAAGAATGTACAAGGATATATATATATCGTATAAAGACGTTTCTTCACCTACCTATTTTAAAAGTCTTTTGTACAATAAATATAAATAAATACACGCAGCTGGGATACTCGCGGGGGGCTGACTAGATTCAGTCTGTGATTTACGGGGGTACGGAACGAGTACGGATACTCTCCGAGAAACTACAGTCGGTCTTTTTCAGTCACACGTTACACCACACATCCCTCAGTGACCACTCCCGCACAGCGACTGAGCCGGCAACGCTGTTCGTGGTGGGGACTCGGATAGGTTCGTGCTAGGGTTCGGCCAAGTTCGCCGATCGTTCGGGAAAACTCGGGAGCGCTCGCTTCCAGCCGAAGTATTGATCGACTCCGGTAATGGCGGCTGTGAGCTTGGGTGGGGCAGGCACACGGGCGTCCCGGGACAAGGTATCGCGCTGCTGCTGGTACTCCGCAGCCTCGTAGTCGTTTTATAATCCTAATTCTTTTTATTTATTACACCGTGTACCGTCCCGAGTACAAGGCAACGGCATACGCAAATTGAACTGACGGTAGTTAAAAGAAAAATTATTACAGCCATTAGCCTAACCTACAATTATTTATTTCAGATCGAAATGACACTCGTGAATCGGATAACGCTTATTGTTTTATACGCGTCCATATAACACGGTACACTCAGCCTATCTTAACCGAGAGAGCTCATTCAGTCTGATAATACAGAACTCATTTTTAATTGAGCGACTGCAGCGAATAACTGGATCCTTTGTACGGGTGATATCGCTTATCAAATCAATTAATCAAATTGGCTCACCATCTACGCTTCTGTTACCTTGTCTCCGTTACTCAACACAACCAACACGTTCAGTGTCCAGAGTCCCGGTAAGGCGTTAGCCTACGCACATTTATTTCCGCGGGTTTTACCTCACGGCTAACCTACAGGAATACTAAATCCAATCACTTGGCGACTATCAACGATCGAGCTAAGTTGCCCGGATTCGAACCAGACGATTATTAATTTTCAGATTTCACCCGGGGATTACTTGAAATTCTCATGCGTCTCCTTTCCACTCACCACCAGGATACATCTCGTTCACCCTGTATTGCGCAAGTAACAAAACTCAGCGCTGATCGCCATTTGGGGAATTAAAAAAAAAAGAAACAGTGGGTAAGGTAGCACAAGATTTGGAAGGAATTAACGTGTGGCTGACAAGACACAGTGACGTCACAGCTATTATCAAGATAAGTCTGTCCTGGCGAAGATACCCGACGGGTGACGATACAAGTAAACCGTCCGACGTTGTACACAGAATTGGATACGACCTAGAGAATCACAAATGACCGTAGCTATTTCGTGAGCTGGTTATATTTAAATTGGTTAATTAAGGCAAGATTATCTCTACGTCACGTGAAGAATCACTATTGTCCTATGACCTATGGGAAATATGTCCAATCGCATTACAGTCGGTCGTCCAGCTAGGTTATAATAAACCAGGAAAAGTTACGAGGCCACGAGGTTCGACTTGGAAAATGAAAATCGACCAGTGGATAAGTTTCCTTTTAGAGACCATGTCGGTGGAAGTGCGCAATGTCCATGAAGAAAGCTGAGGGGTATGACTAAAGTTATTTAAGAGATACATAAATTTCGAAGTAGATGTTTCATTATTTTATATATGTAATATATATAGATACACACATATACTTCAGAGTTACCACTGGCGGATGATTATTAGGATAATGCAAGTGCAATGGCTCGATGCACTTCGAGTTAAGAGTGCACTTGGTAGGCTGAAGAAGAAAATAAAGGGAGGCCCTTGAGGGAATAAAGAGGTCCGAGGATTGAACGGAGGAAAGTAATGCGTGTCCCCATTGAGTTGTGTTTGTCTGGCAATGAGAAAGGGAGCGAATTGTCAAAGGAATTTTTAAATGGACATGATCGATCAAAGGGCGCGAATATTTGAAAGAGTATCATGGCTTTAGGCGAGTTAACCGAGCTTGTCTTACGTGAGTACCACTTTGTTGCAGATGTACTATTTTTTTGTTAAATGAAAAATATGAAAAGGGTAATACTGGATAAATTGAAAGGACGTGGAGCACCGAGGGACGGAAAAACAGTTACTAACATAAATTGGCAAGAACAAGCTGGTAGTCAGGTAACGAGAAATCATGTTTGCCAAAGGATTGACGATACCATCAAAGCACAAGTAATATCCTTTGAGGGTCTTTTAGTGCAGACGCAGGATATTTTTTTTTATCATTCACTTCGTTATCCTCCCCTTTTTGATTTAGAAGACGCCAATGCCAGATAGAAGACATTTTCAGGGGTTCAAGACTTTCTTTTTCTGTCTCTAACGAGCACGAGGACTTTCTCAAAACCCTTTGGACCTTGAAATTAAACTGGATTTCCAAGGTTGATTTATTTGGAGGTGAATTAGAAGACTTTTGGAATTTTGAGAACCACTATGGATTTTCAGTATCAGTGCCAGAGAGACAATTTGATTTACTTAACGACTGGGTGAATTAAACAAAAAGATATACAAGTATATACGTATTTCCATACATACATATTTAAATACGTGACAACAATCAAGGAACAATAATACATTGTTGGATGACAATTTAAAGTCTGTTATCCGTCAAATGATATACGGACCGGACATATGATTTTCCAAAAAATTGTCCTGACAATGAAATCTAAATGGAAAATCCAGTGAAAACGGTACCAAAGGATTGTCTACGCTAGATACCCAAAACTTTATATTCATTCAGACTTTTCCCCATGAAAAAATATTGAAATCGATCAGGCGCACACGTGGTGGCCCTACGTGACATTTCAAGCGGTTAAGTTGGCATTGCCAGCCAGTCTAGCGTAATGGCTAGTGTTCTCGTTGAGCAGCCCACGCAGTCTCGACTTTCATGTACGGACCCTGAGCTCTCATTGAACGTCAACCAAAGGTCCTCAGGAACTTCTTTCCCATGAATATTTCCGGACTCTCTTGGGTCTGAGCTTGAGGAACGTCTAACAAAAAAAACCCCAGAGAGGATACCAAGCATCAGTCTACAGCAAGCTTTGCTTTTCATAGAATCTGCGCAGTTAGAGCAGCTGTGCCTTTAGAACGAAGGTGCAAAGAGTTCGAGCGGGTCGATGGATGCTGTACAAAGTCATCCAGGTCACGGAAGTTACACGTCCACTCTGTACATTAACATTGATAATCATCCGACTTGAGGATATGACATTTTGTTGCTGACCTACCGGACAAAAATACCATTAAAAAAAGGCCCAAGGCAAAAATTGGAAATTCAAATTATATCAATCATTCAGCATATGCTTCTTATTACTTTCAGGTGAGAAGGACCGAAATCAAAATTCCTCCGATTGGTAATGTCTGTCTTTCAGTGCCCGCAGGCAGCAAGCTCAGCATATATAGGGTGTGAATTTTTTTAAGTTTAAATAAAGAAAGAAGAGGGCCCGACTAAGCCCACGGGACCTACTTTATCTCACGGGATACGCTAATGAGGGAAAAGGGGGTTCCTGAAGGACGAGAGAGAGAGATGAGGAGATGTTGTACGGGAGCGAGTGAGAAGCCATTATGCGGAGATACAATAGCAGGTGAAGGAGTGAGTGAAAAGAATAATACTGTGGGAAACAAGTGAGAGAAGGACAGCTGAGACCAAGGAACAGGATTGAAGTTGGATGAAGGATTGGGGGGACGTCCGGGGTGGGGGGGGGGGGGGCAAGGCTGAAATGAAATATTGATCTGCGGAGGCGCGCGCAACCCCTGCAACCGACCCGCCCGTTTCCACCATTTTTCTCGAGTACTTCCTACCCCGCACATGTCCAAATAAAGTAATCGAATAGCCATTTGGTTTATTGGCGTTTTGGAAGATGGTAAAAAATTATTTTTTATTCCTATCAAACCTATACTCAAAGTTTCCCATAGAAATACATCCAGCATAAAAAAATCTTCAACAGAATACCTCGTAGTGTCTATACCGAATGAAGCATTCATACCTCCCCCCCCCCTCCCCCCACTTCTTTAATATATCATTCATTTACTAAACTTACTAATCAACAATTATCAACCAATATCGTTATCAGCGTTTACATAAAGAATCTTTCAAGACTCCATTTAAGGGACTACGGATAATCTGAGATCATTAAAACGGTTCTAAGAGGGTACTGTACAATTATAATCCCTTTACCTGAAATTCCCATTATCCCCCCCTCCAAAGAAAAGCCTCATAATCTCAATGCTAGTAAAAATTAATTTCGAATGAAAATATCAAACTGAATTATTGATTGTCTTCGTACGAGTGTCACTAAGGATTTTCACGCCTGACAGATTTTTAATAAATACGGCAAATATACGTTTCATATTTGATCTCAGGTAATTAATACGCCAAGCGAATGTCCCTTCGTCTCTTCTCAATTAAGGAAGCCTACAGGCAAGTTTCTATGGAGGACTCATACCAATCGTAAATGTCCGTTCGGATGTGAGCGATATTGTCATCCAAGTATTAGCAAGAGCGAAATAGCAAGTCGAGGTTCGTTAATGGCTACGCTCGTTATTAAGCTGGACATGATTATCGGGGCTAAGGGGTCGGTAAAGAGGATCGCGATAAATTTACACGTTACCATGCGAGCAGCAGGATAACACAAGTATAAACGCTTAATTACGACCCAGTTTTATTTTACCTAGATTGGCCAGTGTGTTATCGATCACTTTCTCTCGAAGATCGTTTACGCGCTGCAGTACCAGTGCGCGCCGATTTAACCAGTAAACGCGCAACGAGGACCATAAAAGCGATTAAATATTTTTTTTAAATCGAGCCTAAAAACAAATTGATCGATAACAATTATCACGGTTCGAGTACCTATAATTAATTATAGTAAATTGGACTAACGTTGTTTCTTTAGCACTATTATTTTATAATCGTTAACACTGACAGGCACCTGGGTAAGAATTCAATTAATCAAAGATCGATTATACAAGAATCAATCAATCAAAATATTCCAGCTAATAGAATTCGAGAAATTCGCATAAAATTAATAATCTCCATATAAGTATACAAGCATCTGCCAGTGTATTAAGTAACCGGAAACCCGTTTTTGACAATCTCTCGCATCATCTGCAAGATACATCCGAAGACAGACAAAGACAAAAAAGTATTGCTTCTTTTTACGAACCAATCTCCGGTCGTTAAATTAAAAAATCCAGCAAGATTTCCAAATGTTGGAATTTTACCTAAAACAAAAAAAAAGAACGGAAATTAATATAGTTCGCTCCAAATCGAATTTCATCAATGACATTTAAATGGAAATCACAGGCCCCTGCGCCAGGAACAAAGATTACAACTGAAATGGCAGACAGCAAAAAGGTACGCAAAGGGATGATATCAAAAATAAGATCTAATCACTATCAATTACGAATCTTATTTCGCCCCCCCCCCACAAAATTAAAAAAACATCCCAGTTATCAATGTCATTAAAATTCCCCCCAGGTCCGTCGGTAAAGAAGAAAAACAAGAAAAAAAATCGTAAATAATATTCCCACGTTCCGCCTAGTTACTTAACCACCCGTCAGACTGACCAACCTCCATTGAAAAAAAAAACAATAAGAAAAAGACCCCAGCCCCCCTGACTGTACACTAGGTTAGTAACAACTAGATCAATATTGGTGTCGGTCGGGTTGGCGTGTGTCAGGACGGTCGCATGCAGGCCCCCACTTCCTGCACCACAATAACGCACCATATTCCTTTGTAATTTCCATCAAAGAGTCTGAAACGAAAAGAAGCCTAACCAAAAAAACGACGAAGCCAAGAGACCGACAATTGGCAGAATTTTCCATAGGGCGGAGGTTCAACGTCCTCGAAGCGCGACGACGAGCAGTCACGATTCGCGTGGATACGACGAGTCAATAATTTGATTTGTTTGCGAACACATTAAAACGTACGCAGCGCATAATCAGCGACGCGCGATCATAGGGCTCACGATGTTGCGCAATTATGCAAAGCCCGTTATCAGCGACAACGATAATTTTCATGAAAGGACGACAGTCTGTATATAAAATTATCTGTCGGTCGTCTGAAAAAAAATATCCCCTGAATTAAGATATCGAGCAAAAGCAATTGACACTCTCCCGCGTAATGCGCGACGTTGTCGGTACTATAGAATATTTTTAATTGGCACTAGGTCGTAATACCGGCATTTCCATTCGGCGAGAATGCCACTCGAGTGACTGCAGTCTCCCGTTCGATATTCTATTTCGAGAATCGCGTTGTCGTCGTCCCGAGAGCAGAGAGTCACGTACGAGAGCGTCTCTCCCGTGTAAAACTTAGGAGGATAAGTTCGTTAAAATGCGTTCCGAAATTTTCACATCTTCGTCGAAAATCCGTACGGCGTCGGTAACGAAGTATAAAAAATTGTAATTTCACCAAAACAAAAGGGCTGACTCTTGCTCCTTGTCAATTTGCATACGCGCAAGGAGGCCTTAACTGTCTAGAATTTGAAAATCCCAATGGCGTCGTGAACAAAGTTACGAGGGTACCGACGTTGCTCGAAGTCAGGCAGACAGGCCCGAGCAAAAGCGGCCGGGGTTGTCAGGAGCTATGGTAGCCAGGGAGGCATATAAATCAATATTATATATACATATATACCGATAAAACAGTCTTATATACATATATAGTATCCGTACTAGACGACTGGATATATAAAGAAAAGGAGAGAGAGAGAGAGAGGTAATACATTTAACATCGTATGTATACAAAGAGAGTAATGGATTTTGAATACGTACTCGGTATATCAAATACGAGTTACGTAACGATAACGAAGTTAACAAAGGATACAAAGGATTAAAAGTAAAATAAATATTCATAGGCGTACGATAAACTAAATTGGTTTAAGGATCGATCGTCAATTTACGATATTGCTCGGTACTTGCGTACTAGACTTTTGAAGGACCCTCCCCTTCCACCCTCCTCCTCTAGGTAACCCTGTAATACAGATTGAGGTTATGTTATGTACCAGGCGCTCATGTACGAGACTTCAAGTCGAGACGCTGCAGTCTGAACGTTTTTCTTTCCTATTTCGAGGAGGCGTTTCGTCTTCGAGGAATTCTCGTTAGTCCCGGGTGGGGAAGGTTGAAGCCACCGAGAGCCGTTGCGACATTGTTTCTTTGTTCCGAGTGTATTAAGGGGGTTGAGAAATAACTGAAGGCTGGTTTTCATATCCCTCGCTACATAACACTATGGGGGTATGGATGGGGAGCGTTAAAGGACTCGAACGCTTTGTGCCAGGGCGTACGTGCTACAGGTGGCATTGTAGACGCGTATGTACGTATATGTATATATATATTGGGTACACTTCACTTTACAAGGGTTGTTGGTCGTGTAAATGAAGTTGTTGATGGGTAAAGGGGGTCGATTACGTTTATTTTATGTCTTAATGGCGATTCGAACTCATTTCTATCGTAGAAGGTTCTCGGGAAAATTTGTGTGTGCGCATGCGCAATGCGTATACCCTTTGCAGAGCTTCCGCATAGAAGATTTATAGGTTAAGCTAGAGAGGGAGTCTTTACCTGTGTAATTTCCTTGGAGTTTCCGATCTAGAGAAAGATCGTTCTGGGTCCACAAAGTGTCGAGACAATCGAAGAGTGTCTTATGTAACTCGTTGTGATTAAGTTTTAAGATTTTTTTTATCACACAATACCACTGACACTTTATCTTGCGTGAGTTCGCGTTCGAGGATACGAAAAATGTGAAAACAGTCTGGCAGAGAAGGAAGAGATGTCGATGATCTCCTGACCGAAGAAATATGCAGGGCGTCGGAAAATTTGTGTCACAATGACTGAACAGTCGACTGACAATGATTGAATTGTCGAATGAGATAGAGACGGATGACTAGTCGAAAACACTAAAGTGCAAAGAGATATGAAAATTAGCTGTAACGTAGCTGAAGAGAGTCCAGATGCTGAATCGCACGACGCATTGAGAAACACGGATGAATTTTGAGGTTATCGCGGTTCAGTCTCCGTAGCGTCGAGAATCAGCTCGGAGTTAGTACGATGACTGAAGAATGCTGATATCTCGAAGGCCGACAGTCAGTGAGCAGTGCGGAGACGTTACTTGATTCACATTTACCCCGAGGGGGTTGCGAGTTATTATTATTCTCCACCACCTGTCACTTTGCGCACAACCCAAGAGGTACGATACTCCGTAGAAGCGGTAACGGTCGTTTCGGTGTCCGCCTGGCGGCAGAAATGCGAAGCTAATTCGAAAGAGATTCAAAACCCACCGATCAACGTTTCGAAATACATCTTTAAGTACGTAGTACACATTTTTGGATACTAGAAGTATCGTGGTAAGATACTAAAAATTGAAACGATAAATTTTAACGTTATATTTATTTTTTCTATTTACTCGGCATAGTCCTACGAGTCTTGACTGGATTTTTTGTTCAGCACAGCTCGCCGCGACTACTACACGGAAAGTCTCTCTTTTTTCCTATTGAAAAAAGGTGTATGCCACATAGTCGTAGCAGCATGTGGCGCATAGGTACATAAACGTTAGGTATGGCTTAGTGCGTCACCAGCTTGGAATAGCTTCTGATGTCAAGCTCACTAACTACTAATACACAGAGTCGACATGTTCGTCGTGAAAATGTTCACACGCACGAGTTGGCAATCGCACGTGTTCTGTAATTTGATTGAAAGAGGTAGAGAAAATTAAAAAAAAGTTCAACAAATTCCTCGAAAAGGTAGCAAAGGAAATTATTGTAAATTGAAAAAAGAACATTCCTAAGTACAATACGGTAATTATTTTAAGCCAGACTTGAATTACAATTCTAAAATACATTTTAACAATTTTAATCGCCGACTTCGGTGCTTACGTGATATCCATAAATGGCTGATATCAAAAGACAAACATATAAATTACCCTGTACCCTACGACGTAGACTATCAACCTACGAGTTTCCATATTTCTGATACGATTAGTAAACTTTCCGTTCGATCGTGGGTCGTCGTATCAAATAAACTTAACCGACAAGAAATTACATTACATAAAGATACAGATACGTAATGACGGATGTTAAAAAAAATGATATGTCAACAGCGACACTTAGTGAGAATAATCCACCGGTAAAACATTGTAGTGTTTTTTTTTTGCAAATTTGTCTTTCCTGTCCAAACCAACGTCAAAATGGGGGAGAAACTTTAAACAGTCATGAAAGTCGAGCATCCCAGGAGAGAGTGTAGTGTAACACGTTCATGAATGTCCAATGACGTGTTCCATCTGAGTTTCACGACGGTAGCAGGCTCTGACTCACAAGCCAATTGAGAAACAGAAGGAAATGGTATAGCCGGAAATAGACGGAGTATTTGAGTGAAAATGAAAAATTGTTAAAGGAAAGTGTATATCAAAATTATATAAAAAAAAGAATTTTCTGCTTAAAAAAATATTTTCTCACACAGAACAAGTCGATTACTTCAAAAGCACGTTACAGCGTAGAATATAGCACAGTCTTCCTTGTACAGTAAAACTGAGCTGCTACGAGTCCTTAAATTTGGAATGGTTCTAATTTGCAAATTTTTTCTTTCTCTGCCAGCGTACACAGAATCGCTACGGTACAGCGAAAAAAATAAAAAAATTCATCCGAGGTTTAAGGGTCGTGCCCCGAGAAAGAGCAGCGAATTTACAAGTATAAAAGACTTTGGACGAGAGTTCCCTTTCAGCGGTGCCCACACGTCACAAGGACGTCAAAACGAAGTCACAATGTCTGTCGTAGAAATTTGAAAGACGTTCGGCTCCTCGTGATATTTACGCCGAGGAACGTCGCCGGAATAACAAAAGTCCCTCGTTCACATAAATTTCCATTTGCTTTGCGGATTTTTCATTGGGCGTCCAGCGACGATACCCGTTACCCCGTATCGCCTTGCCGAAGAAGAAGAATAATTGCCGTCGAGAAAAATCAGTAAGAGACCGTCGGCGAGGTACAGACTCTCCCCATTAATTCCCAACGCCCTCGTTGCGAATAATCATTATTTCTACCTGTGTAACAAAAAGAAAAGTGGGACAGCCCGATCTTGCAAGAGAAAAACCTTGACCGTCCAGACCAGCGAATAGCTGCACGAGGCTCTCTCCCACCAAGTACAAAAAGGAAAGGTGATAAAAAATAAAATGTGTAACAGAGCGAAAATGCACGAGTACCAATTGTAACGTATTTTCTTATCTCGACACTGATAACGAAAATCCGAGAACTAACCTACGTCACCTTCGGCCGACCACGCTTCGTCCATGCATCCGCGTGCCAGGCGGACGCCAGTCGATTCTTGTTTCACTGGGAACTGACGAGCAGTAAGATCGAGAAACTCAACCGTAGGTGCTGATCTGGGGTCGCGCAAAATCAGCAAACACAGCTGGACGCACGGGAGCGAACGGTTACGGAAATACGCGGCCGCTCAGGCTGCTAGGTCGAGTTAGAGAGGCTCGAAGCGTCAGATAGTGCCGGAAACAGGTTGGAATCGATCGTGAACGTAACAGACCGAACCGGATGTATAAGATCGAAGTCCCTCCACCAATTAATATATCGGGAGTCCTTACCGGAGCTGGTTCAGCTGATCGGTGAAGGCCGAGAACTGCATCCAGAGGGCAGTCCGGAGGGCACTGCACTATAGCACAACGCTGCACTTCCGTAACGCGCGGAAAATCTATAGGATTTTCTGGATATTGGGGAGAACCACGCGAGAGAACTTTCTATGGCGTACAGGAAACGCAGCTAGAAAAATTGAAAACAGGCCCGGAAGCTCGAGGCACCCCGATCCGGTGTCCCAAGACAGACTGCTTTGAAATCGCATTGTGACCGTGAGTCGAAAAATCACGTCGCACGATGAAGTTCAATTTGTATTTTTTTTTTCCTAACAGTCACTGACTTACGAACGCTGATTAACGCGACTAATTCACAATTAAGATTAACGAGCCCAACTTACACGATGTAAGATCAGCCTGAACGAGCAGTAGGAATTCTGAGATTTCGAAACGGTACGAGAAAAAAAAAATGAAAAATACGTCATCCCGTACAATTTTGGTCGATTTTGTTATTTGAGGGGGAAAGGGGGTAGGATAGATACCTGACAAAGAAAATAAGGCTTATTAAAAGGTTCGTCAGCTCAAACAAGTTCTTAACTACGAAATGGAATTGAGCAACAATTAAGAAGGGTTCTCATCTCCGCGAAGTTTCATGAATTTGCAATCAGCGACTAATGTGTTTACGCCGAGCCGCCGCGCAGCTTCTGGAAATCCCCCATGAACGATCCTTAATACCTATTTTTGCTACTGTCTCTCTCTCACTCGTTGCCACCGCGAGAAGAAATTAGGGCTCGGTGCTAATAGCAAGAAAAAAAAGGCAAATTACTTCGAAGAAGTTTGACCTACATTTATGCACTTCGGAAAAGACGCCATCTTGTTCTTATCACTGTCCTTCATAGACGATAAAAACGTAAAGCTCTTATACAACTGTTTCGGTAATTTACATAACCTATATGTCCCAGGCACTCTTCACTCATCCAATTTCAAGGTTCTTCGGGTCCATAAGGGATATGATAATGCCAGGCAACGGTCTGGGCAAAAATCATCTCTTTGTCGAACACGAATGCAGGTAATAGCATTGCGAGGATACCGGAGTTGAAAAATTGGGTCGCGTTTAGTCGTGCGAGCGACGTAGCAGCGCGTTAAATGGAACTTGAACAAACGGTAGCTAAAAAAGGGGAAGAGTTTAATAAAAAAAAAAGCCTGAGGGATAATACACGGAGATTCGTGAGAATCGCTCAATCGAAAAGCGACGATTTATTCGCATGAGAGATGCCTGAGCGATTTATGGAATTTACATTATATATATATATATACTTGAAAAAGAGAAAAAAAATTTATTCTCACAATGAAGTAGTGCCGCACGGTTAAATATATGTGAAATTGAACGCGCTCACGATTCCCTCGTTGAAAACAGGACTTACTCCTCTGGCAGCATATTCCTCAAGTCAGATTTATAGGAAGCGCCTTGATAGCGACTCCTTTTGTTCCGTCCGGTTGTGCCCGCGTCAAGGACAAAGAGAGAAGCGACGGCGACCTGCTCGAGAATGCCGCCATTTTCCATTACAGAATTCTCCCAGTTAATTAAAACGAACACGCGTGTGCAAGTATCTCTTGAACATTTCGAAATTTCATATTCACCGAAGGACGATTGACGCGACCGTAAGGTCGCCATTTTGTATACCATAACTGCCGAAATCAAAAGTCGCTCAAAGTTAAGAAAGTCAATATGGCTACCGCATATAAAAAGAACTTGGAGACGTCTTTGGGATCGAATTTCCGTACCACGACTAAAGATTTCCAACCACAAGTAAAACCGCGTCGCCGTTAATGAATATACTGCCTTAATTAAGACATCGACTGTCCAAGATAACCACGTTAACGGAATTTTGTTAAAAATAGGTAACAAATAAAAACTCGTTAAACGGACGCAGTAGCATTACAACGAAATATCGTGAAAACAGTTCGTTGATAAGGAATAGGATTGGCTGCTGATAACACGAAAATAAATCGACGTCACGGTATCCACAAGGTACGTAAGCGATATCCGGAAACAGTAATTACATGTAAGCAGTGTCCTTCGGGGTTTTTCTATTTAGGACTCTAACCTAAAAAGTCTGAAGTCACGAATAAGGACATGAGAGCGGCATAAGATAAAAAGAAGATAAGGTGAATAAAAATTCGAGGAATTAAGAGAATCGAGAGAGGGAATAACCAAGAGAAAAGATAAAGCAAGAAAATAAAGAACGAAAGGGGATGAGAAAGAAAGCGGCTGCTGTCGTCGACGTGGGTCTGGGCCTCTATGTACGTTTGGCGCCAGCATCGATCGAACCGACAGAACGTAAAACCGTAAGACCCGGCCGGCGTGCGCAATTCGCGACGTGAACAATTCGATTCCATGAGAATTGCATTTGCAGACACCAGATGTAAAGTGTAACAGTGGACTTTCATCCTCTGATAATTATACACATACACACACAGAGTTCCAACGATTTAAACTATTTTTTATTTCATTTTAGGTTGTTCCTCCTTCTTCGCATGGTCACGAGCTGTCGATCACGTTCTAACACTTATGCGTCACTCTGTAGTTCATTAAAAATTGTAAGCACTCGGCGATTACACGTATATTACATATATTATGAAAAATAGCACTGTAATGATATTGAATATTGGCAAATTGATTTTAGAGAGCTATATATATAGCGATTGGTCAATCTTACGGTTTGACTAGTACAACCATCGCTATGGTAGAGCACGAAGCTAAATTAGGTTAGGTTAAAGACATCCTGCTGAATCCTGGCTGGCTCCTTTTTTTTAAGAATCGGGGTTACGTACGGTCATGTTCACGTGCGTAAAGGAAGAAAAATGAATGGCGATCGCATAATTAGCGTGGGACAGAAGAATGCAGTCTCAGGACAAGGCCTTCGGCTGCTACGCAAATACATGAACGGTTGAGTCTCGGCCTTGAGAAACGAGAGCCGCCAGAGTCCGTCCTCAACATCGTCGTCACAACTACTACGAGTTCTAAGGATCTCTACCGTTGCCATAACATTACGCTATACTCAAATCTATTATTAAAGTCATTCTTATCTTCGCACCTGATTACCGCTATTACGTACATATGTAGTACGTACACGATACCAACTCGATTAAACATTTTATTTTCTCGCAGTACATTGCTCGAGGACGATCAATTTACTCGTAACATTTTTTCCCCTACTATATGAATCTTTCTCTTCGTTTGAAATGAGTCAGGATGGAAAATGAATAAGAACTTATGTTGGACATTTAATGGTTAGTAATTCTGTCAGAGACATTACGTGATCGCGTATATAAATGTAAGTTCGACAAATATCCGTTAGGAATATTAAAAATGTTGACAGAAACGTCAATGAAATTTGTACCCGCCGGTCATGCTGGTTGCCAAAGGGGCGTGCCTGAGTACATACTCTGACTTTATAAGATAATTAATTAATTGAACTTTCTAAACAAAATGATTTATCTGACATAACTACGCAGCAGAAGAAAATTCGGGAAGGTTCGCACGATCTCCGATTTCTCCTGTCCATATAAGGAGCTAAATATTTGTAAAAATCGGTGATGCGCCATGAGATAACTTGACATCGGGGTGGTGCGATAATTAGCATAGGTGGTACGTGACAGGTGCGTCTTTGGCATGGCCAAGAACTGTCACGCGTCTAGTTACGTTGGCACGTTAATTTTCGTGAAAGAAAATCGAAAATTTTTCGCCGGCCAGACAGCAATATGGCGTCCGTTCTCTCGGGACACTCCTCTCTCCGCCTCTCGCGCGTCGCGTGCGTCATTCGCAAAGCGGCTGACTTCAGAGGGCTTGCGGGAAGTGATCGCTGCCAAAAATGATTTTGAGACGAGGCAAATTCGCAGAACACTGGACGCAAGGGCTGACAGCAGGCCCAGAGAATGTTATAAATATATTACACGATTACGAGTGCTTGCGGTTCGTTTTAAGTTAACGTAGATTTTCGCCGCGTTTAGACGTACGATCGGCGGACTGGTCGACTACGGGGTTCACACGGCTCGGCACACTTCGCATATTTTCAAGAAAATTCGGCTTCTTTAGGCTATCACAATTTTTCCTAACCCGCACGAACGCATTGATATACTTTTGGAACGGTGACTCACCTTTTGAGTGCAGAAAGCGGCCTGGAAAATCGAGGCTTCAGCAAATTTCAACGGCTCCCGTCCACTACGATCTCACAGAGTGCACTGCCGCGATCAGCGGAAGATGCCATCTTGGTCTGCGTTCACTTTTTCAATTCCGGCCATTTGAATTTACCGAATTTTCTCGAGACTCTTTCCTAGGCTGTATTAATCGGCACTTGAGTCTTTGGATTGCACGGTAAACGATTTATGAGAATTTGAAAGGATAAATTAGGTTATTAATTATCGCACTGTACTTTTATCGAGCACGAAATCATTTTATAGAAGGATTTTATACGTAACTCGTAACTGTATGCTCATGCTCGTATAAGTATGTCAATGATAAATGGTACTGAATATTGATTTTATATTGAAACTTTATGAATTAATATTATAAAGAGCTTATTGTTTTTCTTTATTATTTTTGCGGTTTTGTAGGCAGTATGTATATTTTAGAATTGGTTTTGAAATGTGGATGTGAACGCAGCCCGGAAAGAGCCATCTTTGTTTTCTTGTAAAGCGGTGGAGCACATGGTTGTCACTGTACGGTACGGCATTTAGAAGTAATTTGAAAAGTTTTACGTGATCTTAGTAGGAAAATGCCGAAATCAAAAAGAGATAAGAAAAGTGAGCGTTTAATTTTATCTTTAGAAATTGTTGTAACAGTGTATATTTGTGTTTTCACATATCTTGGGCTAACCTATAAACAGCAATTGTTAGGTCTGTTATTAATTATATTTATTCTTTTTTGCAGTATCTCTTACCAAAACCAGTAAAAAGGGTTTGGTGTTGAAACAACAAATAGTTGAGGATATCAGAAAATGCGTGGAACAGTATAGTCGTATATTCTTATTTTCTGTGCAAAACATGCGCAACAACAAATTAAAAAACTTGAGAGGAGAATGGAAAGATAGTAGATTCTTTTTTGGTAAGAACAAAGTAATGGGATTGGCTTTGGGAAAATCGCCAGAGGACGAAGCTGCGGATGGTTCTCACGAGCTTTCTAAGGCACTCAGGGGACAGTGCGGACTATTGTTCACAAACAGACCTAAGAAGAAGGTATTATCAAACTATAATACAAAATATATTTTACTATATCAATTATCAAAATTTCAATATAATTACTTAATTAGGTGCTCAGTTGGATGGAAGAGCATGGAGAAGAAGAATATGCCCGTTCTGGTTTCGTTACTACAGAAACTGTCGTTCTTCACGAAGGGCCTATGCCTGATTTTCCACATAGTATAGAACCACATCTAAGACAGTTAGGAATGCCAACTGCGTTACAAAAGGGTGTAGTCACATTACTTAACGATTTCGAAGTGTGCAAGAAGGGTCAGACACTTACTCCGGAACAAGCCAGGATACTAGTAAGCATCGATACTTCGATTGATTTAACATATGCTTCTGATAATTTTATTGATCTATCGAACAAATCACATTTCTTGCAGAAGCTTCTTGGCCGACCTCTAGCTACCTTTAAACTAACACCGTTGGGTGTCTATTCCAAGAAGCATGGATATAGTGATCTAGTATCCAGCGACAGTACAAAGGAGGATGAGGATGACATGGAAACCCAAGATACAGAAGAAACATAACACAACATAGTGTACCGTTAAATCTTTTTAATAAAATTGTATATAAACTTAATCAGCAGTCAAGCATTAATCTATTTTCCCCATTAAACCTGAATATCAACTCCACTCAGCAGTTTCTCCTCAATATTATTCAAAGCAACTAAACGCCCAGCACAAAAAACAAATGAAAACGTAAAAAGAGCTGAATATTCGGAACTAATAGTAAGAAAACGTCAGTAAACAGAAAATTTTCAGTCATCAAAAACCTCCTGAATCAGATTAAAAAATTTCAACCATGGCTCTAGGATTAGCATTCGCTTTATTTTGGATAATAGGAATAACGTGTGTAAGTAAAAAGATATACAAAAAACAAAATACTTACAAATATTTTAATGACACCAGTAAGCCCCAGTACCACCAACTAAATTCTACTTAATTTCCCAATAAAGTCAAAAATATTTATTCCCCCAGGGTACGTACTATTGGCTCCGCGACTTCGGACGTTGTCAGTATATAAAGGAATGTCGCAAAGTACCATTGGAGTCGGAATCAAAGCGAGGAAGAAGTGCGACATCCATAGATTCCTGGGATACGTCAGAAAATGACAACTCAGGAAGAAAGGAAGCTCGCCGCTTGGGCTCCAAAGTATTTGCAATGGAATTTCACTAATTCCTTCATCCACAGTCCGATCCACTTTACCTGGAATCTCAATTATTTCAGGTCAAATCCCGCTGGCCAAGCGAAACATCGTTGCACGAAGAGTCTTAAGGAATCCAGAATTCCCACCCGTCTCGATTACTAATAAAAACGACCCCGATAAAAAACCTTCTCCTCGACTAATCACCCCAGTAACACTGTACAACAATTAACAAACAAAAAATATCACCTTCGTAAGATCCACACGATCAATAATCCTTCGAATAAAAAAAAATGTCACTACCAAAATTCAAAACCTTACGTACATACGTAATACAACCAAAGTTTAATTTATCGTTAAAACGATACCAAACGACTGTCGCAAAATTCTCTTTAATTACGTGACGATTAATTAATCTTTATTACGTAAAATCCGCAGACTACAAGAGAAATACAGTTATTACATCGATCGAACTGATTTCAGAGATCAGTCAGCTAATCACACTTCCTTCCGATTGATCCACGTCTTGCCGTTACGCAACAAAAGGATCCATATGCCTAAATGCAAGGTGCGCGTCTAAATACGATCGTATCGTTAATAACTATTAAGCAGATTTATTCCATTTGGCATTATCTCTCCTGGTGATAGCGCAAAAAACGTAGCCGAACCTCGCGCAACGAACCATCCAGAGCCTATGAACATACAAGGAACAAGGAATCGATAAACAATTACTATCTGATATGCGATCACAAATAATATTGGGACATCAATTTAATGCGCCATAAATAAAAAATAAAATCCTATCTGGATCTCTAGAATGTACAAAAAATATTAACGTCCATCCTTCACCTTCGTTCACCATAAGCAAAATATGGATTCCGTTACAGTCGTATATTCTTAAACGATACATTAAGCGTCTAGCAACAACTATAAACTGATCGTCAGCATTTGTGACAAAGATAAATAAATATTACGCTCGAATCAGGTATATTTCGTCGGTTCTCTCTTGTCTACGTACTGAAACACGATGTACAAATAAGTACAGTACTTAAGGACAAACGTAAAAGTAAATACGCAACAGATCAAGAAATTAAAGCTTCGACCCAACTAAACAAATAAATAAATAACGCGAGCAACGGCGCTCCGAGCGAAAGATAAGAGTCTCGTTAAAAAATAAACTGTATATATATTCTTTTTATACACAAATCCTTTTACACGACATACTCGTTCGTATTATATACACGGTTTACAAAATAATAAGATTAATAATAATATGATTATAATAATAATAGCAATAATAATAACATCGACAACAAAATCAATAATAAACATAGTGTATACTAAATCCAATGAGAATTTGTGTACGAACGTATCGAACCGTGTTCGGTACGTTTAATCCGCGATTCGTAATTGTGCTCGAAATAGTAAAACTAGGCGAAACGATAGTGACGGAAGAAAAAAAGAAAATAATAATAAAGCAGCGACACTCAGCAATCGCCATAGAATTAATTCGAGCTTTCTCCGTACACATAAGAATAAGAATCGATCGATTCGAGAGAAGCACAGCTCGGTTACGCTTTTCGTAAACTTTCTTTGGTAAGAACGCACACAGTAGCCCTGGCTTTTCTTTGTTTCAACGTTTTCGATATTTATTATTGCTACTTTATCGTGCGTTGCGCCTCCTACGCTTTCTATCGATTCGGTAAAGTATATCAGCTAGGCGAATTAAAAAAAATAGCTTCGCTATAATTGTCTTACGAATTCTTTTTTTATCTCTCTGTCCTCCTCTCTACTTTTTCTTCCTTGTTCTGCTTTGCTCGCCGAGGAAAGTTTCGTTGTGACTGCCTCCCGATCGGAGAATCGCATTGCTCGTGAAACGCGATATAAATTGATATGAAATTTGTCATAAAGATATTTGTCCACAATGGCAATACTTTCCTCGGATAGATGCAAAATTGATATCCGTTTCTCAATTTTGTTTTTTTTCTCTTAATATCTTTCAAATTGTAATAACGCGCAACACCGTACTTTTACAATATAAACGATGAAACGTGAATTTTGCTTAATTAAACAATAATGGTGACAATCTAGCCCGGTGATTATCTAGGAACTTCTTAAAGTAGTTGCTCCGGAGGATCGATCGAAGGACAAAGTTGATATTTCGTAGTTTAACGAGCAACCGTAAGAGAAACAAAATCGAAGACAAGATGTATTCAATCATTTGTAACATTCAAACGGACAAGATTGACGTGTCGGTACGATTGTTTAGAGGACATTGACAAATTTGACTAATCGTAAGAGTAAGAGAGACATTAACAAATGATACATGAAAGTGTCAATTGAATTGATGAGTACTACAATAATGCAAAATTAAATATTCGCGGCAAGTAGTGCAGAGAGAGATCTTAAGAAATGAAAAATAAATATTAACAGGCATTCGAGTGACATGGATATGGAGAGAACTTATACAGTGATAAGCTTTTGGTGTATCGAAAGCAAAATGTGAAAGACCCACTGCGTAAGAAGAGTGGCTAAAATTAAATAGGATTTTTGACAACCAAGTTAGAGTATAACACTGTCGCAGTTACTTGCTGTAGATCTTAAATGATAGATTTCACATAGATCACCAACGCAGTGAGTCCGGATCGATCCGGGATAGAAATTGTATCAACTTATATTCGCGCGAGTTTCGAAGCAGTTCATCGAACAAAATTATAATCCTAATAGTCACGGATAAGACAAGTCGATTCCGATTGCCATTAAGGATCGCGTTCTTCCTGACATCTTTTAAGACTCTGCGTATAAGCGTATTAATTTATATTCGGCTCGGAGCAGCTAATTGCTAGGCTATAATTAAGCTGCTAGGCGCGCATCGTGAACTGTGGCTGGTGTGACAATGATAATAGGAACTAAAATCTAAACGAACAGCCGGCGTCGGTAACCTACTAGAGAATAATTTAATTAACACGTATCACCCGTCTTGGAATGTGCTTTCAGGTAAACACCAAAGCAAATAGCATAATAGCCAATTTCAAATTGTTCGCTGCATCCATACACAGATGTATTCTAAGTCGAATGACATTTTCTCTGAGTAACAGTTCCCTTCGATGTGTGTCCATCGAAGAAAGTGACATATTACAAGTCTGCCATCGAAGAGAAGGTACGCAGTACCTCTCTGTACAAAGATCTGTTCGAAGAGCGAAAAGACATAAACTGAATAATAAAGTACATCGGGGAACATCTCACCAGCCAGGATCACTACGATCAATAACATAGAGTATAAAAGTTAGCTAATCGTAAATAGGACAATCACTCTCGTTATGTTGTGAGCAAAGTATTATTGCTCCGGTGCGAAAAGGGAAACGTCTCCATAATCTCGTTTACGATTACTGAGTAGCCTGACTCTCCAGCGAGAGTGCCGATAACTTTGGAACTTCCTGTATGGGCTCGCGCCAGTACGCAAAGTTACTGAACTCATCAGCCGCGTCTTCTCGCAAAGGCGGAAACAGATGATCGACAATGAAGCTCATGTTCGAGTACCTGAAAAGAAACGAAAGAGCATTACACGACATTGATTAAAATCAGCAATTAACGAAATTATGTTAATCATATAAAAGTTTGCGTATTAATGACAAATGAGATTATGCTTCCAGATCATTCCTACAATAAATTCATAACTTATATTCATGTAATTCTCGGTGCTATCTTGGTGCACGATGGTTACGCGATAACACAGGTTATGCTAATGTCCGACAAGCTATTTAAACAAATAAATCACAAACGTCATTCGTACAGCGTGATTATCATTTTTCAGCGAATAACAAATCTTAAAAAAAAACCAGAAACATTTTCTTCCCAGCAACATTTAGCGATTACGTTATCACAAGAAACTCGTCGACTGTCTCTTGGCAAGTTGGTCCATCGTGAAATAGAAAGGCCCTCACTGTGTGAATGACTATATACGACCACGAGTATCTTTGCCAAAAGTCAACGATGATTTCGCTCAGGTCGTAGCTAAAATTGAATAATAATTGTGTAAGGCTACATCCACACAGACACGAAAGTCAAGAGCGAATCGATAAATCAAGATCATTCGAAGGAAGTGACGTCGTATAGTAACCCAAAGACGCAATCAATCAATAAGCATTGAGTGTAATACTAAAGAAGACATTGCGATGCTAATATGAAGTGAGAGCAAGCCAAGAAAAAATGTCAGAACATATCAGGCCACTTGAAACTGAAATTAAAGAGAGATGATTAAAAATCCATGATAACATCAAGCCAATCGAAGTCAGAATGGCGACGAAGTTCGTCGACAGAGAACGTTGTGTCAGAGTTAATGATGCTGTAATGATCTGGCAAGATAAGCCACGCACAGAAATGTCCATTATACGTAAAACTGATGGCAGACAAGAATTAAAAAAGAAAAATGCGTGAAAGTTGCAAAAACATTGAAAAGCAATTGTGTACGGTCGTGTGCTTACCCTATAAATCATAAGAAGATAGGTAGGGATGTAGGATGCACAACCAAATACCTCATCAGTGTACAACAATTAATGAAAATTAGAGAAAGGAAGTTATCAGCGAGTATGGCAACCGCGTAGACCCGATAATTTTGATAACCACTGGAAGTAAAGGCTCTTAAGAGAGACCGACGTTATCAAATTAAAAAGTGATGGCACGATAATAAAATAAATAACGTATCACGTCAGAGCGATGTACGCGCATCGAAATGTTTGCCACAAATACAATGTAACGTACGATAATTGGCAAGATACAAAACTCGATTATTGTATAAAACTTTGTACTCTGCGTGAGCGAGCCTTACAATTAAATTAAAGAATAAATAAATATGATCACTGTACGAGTAGTAAATTTATCTATTGGAATTGCGTTAAAGAGTAGAACCGTGGGAACAAACAGCCAAACGGAAGTCTATCTCGTTGGGAACTTTCCGATTGTCTAGGATCGAAGAAGTCTAAAGTTGGTATCTATGCAAAACTCAATGGCATCGATATAATAACGCCGGGGAATTTAATGAAATTGAATTAAATATTAAATTCCGTGCGATAACGAAAAACAGTGTAAACTGAATCAGGTTGTGAGGCCAATCAGCAGACGTATGATGTTGACAGTGGCGGGAACAACTCATTGACGATACCGCTCTGACACGTGTAACTGTAACCACAGAAATAACCGACCCGTCAAAAAAAAACTAGGTAAACCTTTAATTTTCGTAGTCACTGTTGTCCACTCGGTCGTTACTTCACATTCTTGAATACAAACCCCTTTGATCTTTTGAACTAACGCGGCTGATTACTCACAAAAAGAACCACAGGCACTGAGTAAGGATCGTCGGAATAACGGTTGAGAAATAAAACAATAAATTAACATTAAGAACGAAATGACAGATCATGCAAAATCCAACCGCGTCGGTTTAGCCCGTACTGTATTACTCGTATACTGTGCTGTATGTCACAGACAGAAGAAAAAAAAATAAAAACAGAAATACGCTTAAGCTCAAAATAAACGACGCAGGGGTAAGATAAACAGAAGTCTTAAGTTTCAAAAAATAAAAATACAATCTGACAAACGTCTCTACGTAATATAATATCGCTAAAGATAGGACTTACGAGGATTGGAATGTCTGAGTGAGCTCGTGCTTCAATTCACCGCGATGATTGATAGTGAAGATTCGCATTATGGGAATGCCTACAGCCCGATACGCCCAAACGTCCTGAAAAACGATGACAAGTAAGAAGATTAACAGCGGCAGCATAAAAGCCAATTTTGTTGATCCCATAAGTCCACGTACATTAATGCGATTTCCATATCCTGCGTAGAAAGGTTTCGAGTCAGCAGGGAAGAGTGCTTGAATGTCGCTGAGACAGGAGATTTTAAATTCCTCAGGTTTCTTCTCGATGACCTCACGATGAAAGGCGGAAATCAAGCTCGTGGGATTCAAGAGTAACGGTCCTTCCGGTAGAGAGAGATCATCCTGTTTGATACTCTTTAAATATTCCCTAGTGACTCTTGCCTGACCAATGGCTCTCGCAGACAGATACAGAAGCTTGTAACCGTTGTTCTTGATCTTGGTGAAGAGCTGAGCGACTCCGGACTGTGCCCAATCCTTGCCGACGATCGGTAAGATGTGACCAAGGACGTCCGACTTGGTGATGGTGCCATCGATATCGGATATGACGATCTTGTCGTCCCAGCGCCATCGATAGATATGGCACTTGCAGCGGGTGGTACCTTGATAAGCCGTAGTGACGCTGAAGACGACCTGATTGGCGCCTTCCTTCAGATTGAGACTAGCCTGTAAAAGAAGAGAGCCAATTTCTTGAGGTGAATCTTAATTTGCTTCGGTACCTTGAAAGTCTAATAAAACGAAGACATACGATTTGAGCCGACGAGAGCCGAAGTGTCTTACGATACTTCTCAGTGGGCTCGTAGTAAGGTCGCCTTTCTATCGGTATTTTGACACCCTGTGGCTCATTCTGATTGCTGTCGGAGTCTTCGCTACCGCTGTAACCTTCGCCTTCCCTTTCGCGTTCCTTTTCGCTTTTCACTAATATAGTTTCCTCCGGAGTACTTGGAAAACTGTCCCGCACCACCTCGAACGTCGTCCGAACGTCGACGTTCTCCACGTTCAGCTTTGGCTCTCTGTAAGAAAATTGATAACGGGATTAAGAACTCGTTCGCAGGAAATAGCGTGATCAATTGAACAGTGGATCTATCGATGACTCACGTTTCAACAGGCATCGTGTCAACGACGTTCATCTCTTTGATCTGTACGATCTCTTCCGTAATGTCGGTCGCGGGTTCGTCGGCTTTAAATGACAATGTACGAAATTAATACAATTTACAAAACTCCCACGCGTGATAAATAATTTCTAATGACATCTTCTGACGCACCTCGAGCAGCATCTTCGATCTTCTTCGAGGGCTGAGTCGATCGCCGCCATAAGAACCAGGAACTGTATCCGCTGCGACCGCCTTCTGCCTTCCCATTGCTTTGCTGTTTCTTGTCCTCGTGAACTGGCAAGGACATGTAGTGAGCACACAAATTGTTTATGGCACTTTGGGGCAGATGCCTTTGGAATGCAGTTAGGGTCATCACGATCGGACAAGCCGTTGCCCAGTTATAAAACTTTCCATTGATTTTCACCACCAAATTTGGATTCTCGTATAACTTTGGCTCGGTACAAATGTCCTCAAAGTGAAGTAAATTTTGATGAAACGCCTCCTCGGACGGTCCATGCTCGGAATCCAATCCTCCGCATAACGAAAGACTTATGTCGACGTGATTGTCGAACAAAGAGTGTTTCGGCTCCTCGAAGTCACTGTCTAATGACTTTGGACCACCGATAGCACCCTCCACGCTGTTCGGGCTTTGGGGTAAGCTCGGTCCATTTCCTGATTCAGTATCTTCTTCATCCAAACTCTTCCCTTCTATAACGGACACAACATCGAATTGTTTTTACGTACCTTGGATGCCTCTCTTATAGTTTTCATTAAAGCGTCTTAAAAACTCGCGCGAACCGTTGCTCAACGCGACTTTTCGTCGCTTGGTAACAGAGACAAGGTCGGACGTTAATTCTTTTTTGTCTTCTATTATTTAATCGAGCGCGTCACGTAAAGAACCTTACGAAATATTATTGCGCGATGTATACCTGATCGTCGAACCGCGGAATCAAGAAGGTCGCGCGCAGACCTTCCTTCGCTGTTCCAAGGAAATATCAACGACAGCAAAGAGTTTCGCATTGACTATTGATAATGCGACATGGACGATCATGATAGAATGACTGATAAGAATTATGGATGAGGAAGAGGACCGGAGATGTAGCGAGCATTTTCTTTTTCTTTTTCAAGGAATACGCCTGGTCACGTACAGTAAGCCAACACGCTTCTACAGCGCTGAGTCCAAGAAAGAAGCATATGTCTAGGCAGACAAGCAAAATGCCAAAGCCAAATATATACCTTTAACGGCAGACTGTCCACGGTAGGATGATGGGAAGTAGAGAGCGGCGACCTCAGGATCTAATTCGTCGGCATTCAGATCGCTCAGGTAAATTCCTTCAGACTCCGGATTGTGCCTAACGCGTGAGGTCTTCTTCATGAAGGAGAACATACCACTGAGCATTGAGCGATGTGCCTCAGCTACCATTGAAAGAGCAAGTTAACCAGCGGTTTAGTGGAAGTTGACGATTAAACGAGTTTGTGAGAAAGTTTACAGTGAATGTTAAAGATTCTTCAGGATTTTTTAAATGCTTTAATACCTTTTGCTGTGTTACGCGAGACCGATAACAGACGAGCTGCTTCGAAGCTTCGTAGCCAAGCACGATAGGTGAGATATGTGTGTGTATATTATAAATAGACAGGAAAACGAAATACGTCTCTGAGAGTTTCAGGTTCAACTTTGGCTAACAGCAAAAGGATTAAACATGAACGTCTCTTCCACGCATTAGATATATATTTATTTTTTGACTAACGATCGTTAGGCTGAGCAGTTGCTGCTGATGAATTCAATGAGTTTCTGTGCGACGCGTGCGCAGATTCCGGTGGTGGACTTGGAAGTTCGCCCCATCTCCAGCTTTGTTGATGACCCTTGTCGTCCTCCATATCCTTGCCTTCTTGTGTGATCTTACGCATTTCGAACTCTGTGTCCGACTGTACAGGAGAGGAGGGCCTAGAATCCCGGTTCCTTTTACAGATGAAATAAAAACAAAAAAGACAAACGTTACAATCACAAACACCAACTGTCAATAACCACTTGGTTAATCACTTTAACGTATAAGTATAGAGTAGAGGGTTGTGAACTTTTCAAGACTATACGACAGGGTCTATATTAACCAATATGCATTAAACAGTGACCGAACCCTTCACTTCTGGAATATTTCAGTATCGGATGCATCTTCTACAAGATTCTACTGTATTAAAATATTATTTTCCAAGATGCAACAACAGTGTAAAATCTATTGAATTTATAGTTCGAGAAGACTTACTTTGTGACTTCGGTGTCACTGAAGAAATGGAAATCTGTTTCAGGATGTTTGACCAATGTCTCCTGAGTGTACGATGAGTGCATGGCAACTGTTTCACAAGATGAATTCTTAGTCTTGACTTCGGCGACCGGACTAGGACCCTTCAATATCTTTAATTAATATATTATCAGAGATAAGATAGATCCTTGGGAGGTAGGCTGGGATGTCACAGATATTCAGTACGTTAAATATCAAATTATGATACTTACAGGTTCACTCTGGGATTCATCAGGCACAAGAATGTCAGTTTCGCTCATTTCCGTCTGACTGCTACTGCCATTGCTGGTCTTCCTCTGGGAACCTTTCTTCCTCATGATACTCTTCCTCTTCCTCTTTCTCTTCGAGTTATTGCTGGTCTTCACTTCCTCCACAGACTCCTCCTTCGAGTTCTTCTTAGTCAACGATGTATTTGACTCATCGCTCGACTTTTCCTTGCTACTGCTTTGAGGATCATCAGTGATCGGTCTGAAGTCATTGTTCACAACACTGATCTTGCGAATCCTTTCAGATGAGGTAACAGCGACAAATGATTTTGGTGTAGACAGAGCAGGTCGCGGTTCGTCCTCGTTGATGTTGTCCATGTCAAAGATCTCCTCATCGTCGTCCTTCATAATCTTTTCCTTCTTCTCCCACTTCTCATCTTTACTCGGCCAGTCAGTCAACAAAGCCTTTTCGAATTTTTGTCGCTGCTCTGCTGGCAGCTCTGGAAAGTTCTCCTTGAAGAGTCTCTCCTTGTCTTCGTTCTTTAATGCAGAATACTGCTCGCGGATCATCCGCTGCTTTTGCAACGTAGAAACGCTGCCAAAGCTCTCCCGGAATATTTTGTCTCTTTCTTCGGATGTAAGAGATGCGATCTGCAGCCATTTCTCACGGTGCTCGAAAGGTAGGTCGGAAAACTGTTCAATAAGGAATTTCTCACGTTCGTCAGGCGGCAAGGAAGACATTTGTTCCCATTTCTCACGTTCGATGGACAACACAGAATCTCTCAGGATCTTCTCGTGCTGTTCTTGTGGTAGGTCCGAGAGCAGACTGAATCTATACGACAGAGGAAGGACTAGGTTCAAGAATCCAGTTTGCCCATGCTGTTCTAAACTTCTAGCTTGTTTTACAATTTTAACTCTCTCAAGTTACTTATAAGGATAACTCGACTATTATCGAAAAACGTGGTCATTTTGTAATGCATGTCTGCATAATGGCTACCTTAAAGCAAATATATCAGACCTGGTGGATGGAAAACAACTGTCGACAGGAATTGGTGAGCATGCTAAATGCGGTGGAATTTCTGAGTCTGCAGGTGAACCATCAGAACCAACTTCTTCGACAAAGAAAGCCTCTCCAGAGTCTCCTAGTTTCATATGAATCTGCCGTGGCTCTCCATTTATTTCAATATCCACCTGGAGAGAATGAAGAAAGGATATTGATTATTTAAAAGATACACGCGTCTTGTACATAGCTGACCTTTGATGCTATTTAATATTTATATTGTTAATATAAGAGCATTTATTGGTAATACATTTTTTACTTTATTACTATTTTTTTTTTTCACAAAGAATGGATAGGCAAACTACCGCGTCGCTTTATTGCATAATATGCAAATCCAAGTAGTAAGAACTGAAATTATACAGTTAATGTAACTAGAAAATTGCATAATTTAATTACGTCAGCATAACAAATTCCTTTTAAAAGAATATTTTAATGTTAATTATAAGTGCTTTTTTATATATTATTCTTAATTATAGATTGATGAAAAAATAATGTATACTATAAACTATGTACTAAGTAATGCAAGTATTTAAAAATCTTTTCTGTAATTATGTACTTAATCAAAATTGAGCCACCACATGAATCATTACTTAATGCTTTCACGTAACAACTTGTACCATGTGCTCTCAGGGTCAACAATCGGTTTTGAAATAAAATCTTATCAGATTATCAGTTCAATGTCTACAAGCTATTACACAGCAAATTATATATAATACAAAACATTTTCGTAAGTATACTTCTTTTCATTATTAGTAACAATCTATTTTTATAAATATATAACCCTATTTTAACATGCATCCTTCAATATAATGATAAATCTCTATCTATAGAAACTTAGGAAGCTTTTGAAAATGTCTAACTATAGATCATTGACAACATAACCGTTGCTCACAATTATTGTCAATTGTATACTTTTTTAAATTAATGCTTAATACTAAAAACATGCAAACTATAAAACTCTAAAAAGCATGAGGAATGATTTGTTCAAAGCCTAGTATAAGAATTGGTATTGCGCTTACCACTTTCTCTCTGGAACGGAGTACACCCAATTTTCCAAAACGAACATGGAACGGAGAACAATTGAATGATCCATCAGGCTGTTCTACAACAACCACATCAATTGCTCCAGTGAGAGTAGCAGTATTAATTTCGTTATAAAAGTCCCGAAAATTGCTGATGAACTTTCCAATGTAGTTCATGCTGTACATTTTCAAGGCTTGCTCCCAGCTGGTCCCAAAATGTGATGAACCGGACAATAGACCTGATGACTGGACTCCTTAACGTCCTTGTTGGGACGTGGCAAGCACGTCCCGATGAAATCACAAATTTCACTCAAGGGAATCAAAAGATGCGCGTTCTGTAGCGGAAACAATTTTTCAAACAGAAATGTCAATCACGCGTCACTCAAAATGGATCCCAAGAAATTTCAAAGTTTCACCTAACCATTTTTGCGTGACAACACTATGGAAATATGTATGCCAAGTCAAGCGTCACTCGGTGAAAATAGAAAATCACAAATTAAATATCAACCGAGCCTTGTCAGTGTAGTAGAAAAAAAAAAATTCAAAACTTCTCGAAAAATTCAGCAGCTTGGATCTCTCGACGTTAGCAGTAAGCTGTCAAAACGTTCAACACAAGTCCAATGGTCGTTTTCCCCAATGGCAATTAAAACGTAGCACAATTAGACACGTACAACTTCACAAATTTTTTCTAAACGCTTTCGCTATCGCAAAGTGCTGCGTTATTCGACTAGAGAAAAACAGAGTACGAGAAGCCGACGATCCTTTGTTCCTCGGCGGCTCGTTAAGAAGTCCACTCGGCCATCAGCAGACGGCCGAACTTGACGTTAGAATGAATCACGTGCAAATTTCGACCAATCAGAACATCCAATCTTGGACGGTCGATAAAATGGCGATCACGTGAGCAGGAACGACGCGTGGCGCGATTTTCAGTCTTCCTTGAATCTGGAACAAAGTACACGGCGTGCATGACTCAACAGTGATTAATTATTTCTTCACGTTAACCTGTTTACGGATAACAAAAAAGCGTACAATGACTGTACGGTAATAGTAAAAAAATGTTTTATTCTCTTTATGTCCATTGTACCACAGTCATTCTTTGTAATAATTTCAAAACCTTATCCAACAAAGCAGATCATAAATGGCATTTCGTAACGAATAACCACATTTCCAAATCAACGTTAAATTCGAATAATTGGGAATCGAAGAACACGCTGGAGCTTATTACACAAAATGTCAATTATAATCAGCTGCATGGCAATGACAGTCACCTTAAATGGATAGTCAAATTATCTTTCGCACAGTACTCGTGGCTGACAGGTTATAATCCTATCGAAATCCTATTTTCTTTTGCGTCACTGTTACTCACTATCTTACTATCCCATTCAAAAACGCCAATAGGAATCACGTTTTTCGGGAAGCCATAGGTAGAACGAAACGACTTGCTCGGATGATTCATCGTTCACAATTACATAACAATTATTATATAGATCGAAACACGTGAATTCGTCAAAATATATCGGTCACTGCTTTAATACTGCAAAACGTTCGTGGACCAAGGCCTTTGGACCTTGTACCCTGTTCAATTTAATTAATCACAAAACATTCAAATGTTGCCTACTTTAAATTCACGTCTGAAACTGGCGTTCCCGATGATTTTTGGCAGAGAACATAAAGCATACATCATAGTTGTATGCACATAAAATAATAAATCCTAATACAAATAACAGATATCTCCCAAATTAATGTCCAGTAATGACTACAGAAAAGTCAAACGTAATGGCGACAATTATAGTAATGCTAGGTTTTAACGATTTTACAAATATTCCGAACGTTCGTCCATAATAAATTACTTGGAAATCGTCTTCCTCGAGTGACAAACGTCACGATTACCAAACAGGGAGAAGTCACCGATGTAAGTTAATGACGAGAGAACGCTTTTCGTGGTGACACCAAAAGTATTAACAGAAAACGAAAAGCCATGAATCACACACCAGACTGCTATTTGTAAAAATAAAGCAGCGAACACCTGGTGGTTAAGTCTGCTCCAACAATTTTTGCCAGATTCCAATATGAGCGAAGAGTTACAAAAAGAAATCCTGTGTCGACAAAAATTTCCACTGCCGGTCAAACGTCCGCATTTACTTTTCACAGTGTCACTCTCTGTTGCGCAACTATGCAGGCGACACAGCATACAGCACAGACACTCTGTTATGTCTGGCCGAAATTCAAGAAAGACTTGTTTGCCGTTCTCGCCTTTCGCATGAATAAGGAGAGAAAAAAGGAAGTAAAAACAATGTGAAACAAAGAAAAAATATTAAGTGCATAAAGAATGGTAAGCTTTCGACTATCTAGGTGATAAAAGGCTAATCACTGGACAATATAACCGTGGCATTGTACCGTGAGACTAGATTCTACACGACATGTACGAGTTGCCTTTGATAAGAGAAAGCTTGATAAGAGAATCTCTGTGTTTAAACATCTTCAGAAAGATACTCGCACGCGACTGTTAGATAATTATAATACTTCTACAACACATTATAACCGTTGCGCAGGAGACTTTTAGGTTAGGATGAGCAATCCAAAATAATTTCTATAAATCACCGTTTATTTCTAATTTGATAAAAATGGCTTCGATTCTCACTTAGACCTTACATCCGGCCACGTAGAAAATTACATTTGGCACAGAACCAGAAGTCCTCGATGCCAAACAGGAAGCAGGTTAAAGTGACGTCAATATCCTTTGACGTGTCCACAAAGGTTTTGTATAATTTTCATTAATCATCAACAAATGACCTACTATCGTAGCTTCTTGTTTCATGTGAACATCCAGTGATTTTAACATCTTTTTTCCGACTACTCACGATACTGACTTAGAGTATTGTCGAACATGACAAGGAGTCAACGTGACGGCCAGCGTATGTCCGTCGTTCAATTTCTTTTATTTATCGCAGGAGCATTGCACTCCATCTTCTTCTACTTTCAGGACAGAACACGTATATCAATCTCATCAGCGTTTACACAGGATGAGACTGTAGCATAAATATATGTATACACCAAGACACAGAGAACCTAAGGACATTGTCACGGCACTATTTTCCAGTACTCAGGTCGATTCACTGTAATTTATTTATCTGCCATAAAAGTTTGCAATACTTCAACTAACGAACCAAATACCAACAGACAATATACCTGTCAACCTTGCTGATCATGACAATTGGCAACATGCTGGCCGAAGGCCCTCCAGGGTAAGATATATAAAAACTTTCTAAATCAAGTCAATCTGGAACATGAAGAAAAGATACAGTGACGTGATCGACAATCTTCATCCCGTTCCACTGAGTACTACGGTATCTAGATAATACAAGCATGATCTGCACTACGTTATACCTGAGCTAGGATCAAATCTTGTCCTCCTTATCCAGAAGAGTACTGACTCTTAGTACCAGATAATATCTATATGCTCGCTACAAAGAGTCTGCTGAATGAAAGGAATTAGACAAAAAGTCTACATACATAACCATAATAAGTACCGAGAGTTGAACTCATGTTTATTTTATCTAGGATAAAAGATCATAAGTGTCACAGAGCCAAGACCTAAGACCCTGACTGGATATAATTTTATTAGCGGATTAGGATGCTTCCTGGGTCTATTTTAACTCTCTTCTCTACATGTCTGAGTCTATTTGCTCCTTGCAGACGCGTTACGTCACTTTTCGTATCGTTCTATATATTATGTATATTATTTCTGTGGTTCGTGATGCGCTCGAACGGCATTATTCATGCAGAGAAGTTCCGTGACTCCACTAGAGTCCTTACTTCTTATAAGACTCAGGACTACCACGTGATTCGAATGACTCTTCTTTCTTTTTTCAACTCCCCTATACTTCCATCTATATTCCTAGTCTCTTGTCTGGATACCGTTCTAATCTCACGAGAAAGTTGCACGGTCCTGAAAAATCGTTTCTCGTCGTGGAGCGTCCTTTAAAACTGGTTTAGAGGATAGAGAGTAACGCATACATACACGTATACACTGTGATATAAGAGACAACAGTGTTGAACTGCAATTCGTGCATAATAATGCTCACTGAGATTATTTAATAGGGAGTAATCAATTGCGTCAGCTGACGCTATTCCGTAACAGTGAAAGTCACCGAGGCATAATACATCCAAGAAGCAAAAATTTCTAGCCTATTAGATCATACAACGTAAGTGCAGAAAATCTATATATTTTTGTTATTCGCAATATCCGCCGACGAAATTCCAGGCCAAAACAAGAATTTCAAAGCTCGCCGGGACCCCTGGCCCTGGGCCAGGTTAATGAGTTGGCCATGGACCTGGCACTGAATGTAGAGTCTTGAGCTTGCAACTATTTTTAATCCAATAGACGACACAGTCTGAGTTTTCGAGCTACAGAATTCTAAGTGCCGCATCACTATAATAGGATATATAAAAATGAACATTCTTGGAAAGCGTAAACGATATCCAAGATAATAACGTCCTATAGTAATGGCGTCGGTACGTAGGCGTCCGCAAAGTGAATTATTTACTGTTCCTAGAATATTTCTACAGCAAAACATTCTCATCGAGTAATAAAAGATAGAAAGGGAGTTATCTACAAAAAAAACAATTTCATAAGACTGCGTTTTGAGGAAGCTCGTTTGCCACATTTCAAAATATACATATGTATAAACATCAACGTCACGCCGCACGTCACTGTACATACTCTTAAGGCAAACACGCAAGTAACGCTTAACGTTTACGTTACGTATGCCAGAAAGAGAGAGAAACGAGTGACGGGAGAGGATAAACGAAAAGTTAACTTTTACTCACTCAACTAAAAAGAAGACCCACTGCAAGTCTTCTTTGCTCCATAAAAAGCTAGTCAGGTGACACACAGCTTGAAAGCAACACGCAAATGTCAGTCTTTCACTTCTCGTAAACGAAGAAGAAAAGGTATTCTTTAAATGTCAGAAAAGATCGCGCGCGTCACATGTTTGCGACTTTGGTATGATATAAAAAATAATATTCAGCCGTAACATATTCTTAACCTGCTTTAACACGCTTGGGCCACTAGGCGCATTATATGTATATGTTTACGCTGCAGAGTCTTTCGCAATCAAGAATAGAGAGAACACGTGCTACTCGTAGGAGCGCGAGAAACGAACTAAAGTTTATCGGTGACCGACTAACATAATATAGCGACTGGTAATTCGTAAGTGGCGACCGGGGCAACGGGCGATGTGTTTTCGCAAATGCTTCACGCTCATTGGTAGCTCGGACGACGTCTCAGCAACGAAACTTCTCTGTTATGAAAATATTAAAGTTCAATCCAATGGATGAAACTGTGACGTTGAGACAATACAAAAAAAAAGTCAGGAGTACCTGGGCCTTGCCACTTGGTCCCCGAGAAGACAATCCAGCCATTGTCCGCAGCAGCCATAATATTGTCGAAAACCTTTGTCCTTTGTTTACCTAGGAGCAGTGGCGTAATCAGCTATCGTAACTCCTCAAATAATTGTAACGGACACAACGTGCGTATGACAAAGATGCAATACGTGGAATACGATTATAACTATGAAACAAACACGAGTCAGTCGACTGCCATTTGTGTAATATTCTGAATGCCCCACGACTTAATATTTCACTTTCTGTTTACACAGTTACACTGAAGTTTCATGTAGGAGTTTTTAAGATTGAAAAGAGAAGGTGAAGGATCTTATTGCTACAGAGACTGTCGATCAGTCTGTTCGTTTGAGATGACTCAAGTGCTGTTGGACTATCATAAAGCTACTTGGATATTATTGGACAGAGTATTTGACTCTTTTCAGTATGTTCACACCCACCATTAAATCGTTATGATCTCAGGTCACTGCCCCAGTACTGGCTAACGATAAAGAACAAAGGAATGAGAGTAAGAACATAATTTGTCCAGCGCTGCAAGCAAGAATAATGTATAAAAGTATTGAAAAATTCTAAACGACGTAAAGAAATGTTGGTTATCAATTGGAAGATACAATAACTTCCTTGGTAAACATCAGGAAAACATGCTAGAAGGTTCTTCCGGGCTGCCAAGAATTTTCCAACAATTTTTGCATATGTCTATCCTGTGTCTTAGTCGCGCTTGTTTCACAACCGTGACGAGCCATAAACATAAAAGCGATTCACACTAAAACTAGGGGTATGTATCTTCGTTGATGTCGACGCTAAAGAACACGTTGAAAAACATTCTACTTTGCAGATACTGTTATGCTCGGTGGGTAATACGTCATCGTGAGACGCACCCACTACGTTCTGCTTTCCCATTGGTCCTCGTGGGATCACTAGACAAGGACAAAACGAGATAAACAACGATCCACGTGACACCTCACACTATTGTTTCTAAAGACGCCACGAAATATCTATAAGTCTTGGTCAGAGCGGTGGGGAGGAACTTTCAAGGCTAATTATTTTCACAGCCAAACAATTCCCACGTTTGATATCTATGCCGATTAGATTTTTCTTCTGGTGAGTCCGGTTTTTGATCTCTGCGTCCAACAGTCACAGCTGTTACATCTGCTATCACTGGCGTTCTCCTTTTTTATTCGTTTACGTTCCATGGAAACAAACAAGGCGATATTATAGGTGGCTCACCTGGATTTGCCAGGTTAAAAACCTGCCTCTGTTACGACCGAACGTAGCCGTATACATTCTAAACAGAGATTCCTGGAACAGTCCACTTTTACCAGCCAACTTTATTCAAGACTGATATTTTCATAATATTTAAGCGTTGCCATTGGTTACCGGAAGTTCGTCGTGCTACTGATCCAGATGATCAGGAATTGTATGTAGAAGGTAGTTGACCCTGAATACAAACACCAATTTTGTGCAGAGAATTTAAAATGTTCGGTAAAGATTGGATAACATTTTTGTTTACATCAATGGAATTCGCAATTGCATCACAGATGCTTACAGGTGACTTTATCACTGAGAAAAATATTATTCACGTTGGATACGTATATTGGAGTATTATATAGTATATTAGATGTATATAGTTATGTCATTAGAAATCAAATCTACATGTTTACTACCTACAACAAGTTTAAATAGTACATAATTTTCATATGTACACCTCGCAAAACATGTTTACACGATTTCACGATTATTTTGCGTTATTCGCATTCGACAGGCATATTTTTCAATTGCCGCTTAAGAGCGACCTTCGAGATAAGCAATGGCCCTAGACTTTTCTAACTAAATAATATGTATTAGGTAGCAGGTTAATGTGATATATGCACATATAGTATTTTTGTTTATTGTTAGCGATTAGATCGATGTACATACATGTGCACGTATTAAGACTTTTCCTACGCAACAGATATGAAAATACCAGGAAGTGTGCTGCGCGTAAGCACGGTGACGTGTAACTGTTTTTGCAAAATTTTCTTATGTGAAATTAATAGTGGTTACACGAATGAATCAATATTTTGGATAACATGGATTTGGATAATTTTTAAAGAGCTTTTTCATTTACATTGAATTTATTATTGGTGAGTTCTCTTCCTGGTGTAGTTTAAATAATTGGCAACACTTCTTGGCAGATTTTATAATTCAAATTGTGATTAAACACCGATCCATCTTCTTTTTATCTTTATACTTTGAAATATCTTGACAGTTGGACTGTGCTGGGAAACGTAATACTTCTTACTGTGGTACTCTGTGGAATAAGAACAATTAGGTTTGCTGCGTTCAGATATTTTGGTTTGTCTTTAGAGACATAATTAACGAATATGAGATCACGATATTAATTAAAGGAACAATCAGATAATGACTTTCATTGGACCTTATTGTTCTGACTATATGTTATAGATCAACGCAGTTTTTATTCCTATAATAGCAACTGTCGATAAAATCAATCTCTATATTTTACCATGGTTTGTGTCCGCGCTGAGATATTGAAACCATGAATCAATATAAACTTACTTATGGTAGAAGAAAGCGTAAAAATATCACTGCTAACAAGTACAATCACATTAAACGTTTGTATCTTATCTAGTTTACGTTAAAATTTCAGAAGTATGACTAAGCATCTAATTTTAAATTTCACACGGACTTTACTTAACGGCTGATCAAAGTCCAATATGACATATGTCAATTGAAATGCTGAAAAGTTAAACGTGTCAATAGATCCATTGGACACGTATTTGGAATAAATTTTGAACTATCGCGTATTTAGAATAAATTTTCAACTGTCAATATATGCTCATTGCTTGCCATCCAATGTCAATAAATATATTGCGAACATTAATAAAGACATACATTAGAATATGTGACTGGGCCAAAACAAATAAACTACGCTTAAATCCAACAAAAACCAAGGCAATGATACTGGACTCTTCTAGACACTTAAGTACCCTTCACTCTGGGAGCATTGGAAGCATCAATGTGGATGGAACCTTTATGCTGCCATGTGCGTCAAGAGTTTAGGTATTACCGTTACACGAAAATTAAGCTGACGGGAACAGGTTACTGTTACTTATAATAAAGTCTATGACTATGTACCAGATGAGATCAAATGGACAGGGCCTAACCAGATCACTCAGAATATAACTAGTCAGATCTCTCGTCCTTTCGCTATTTGATTATTGCTCACTGTTCCTCTCAGACATTACTGCTGAAAAAGATGCAAGTCTAAAGACTGCCTTAAATGGATGCGTTCAATATACCTATGGCTTACGTAAGTCCGAGCATATCACGCCGTATTACACCGATCTAAAATGGTTGAAGGTCAGCCAGCATAGATTTTACTTTCTTGCGATATTTATCCGCCAAGCCATCGTTTCTGATATGCCTATTTACGTTGCTGATAAGATATCCAGTAGAGCATCCAGTTCTGGGTCCACCCTTTGTATCCGCTCAAATCCACTTGACCTAGCAGTCCCGCCATGACGTACTAGCACCTATCAGAAATCGTAACAGGTATTAGGCTATGAAACGGTATACCTAATAATATTCGGGAAAAAACGATACTTTCGGCCTTTAAATCTGCGCTATAGATCATCCACTGTGTAATCAGGCTAGTTTGTAAGTGTAATTGAAGTTTCTGTAAAATCTTCTTGAAAAGTCTAAATCCACACCTTTCAATTCTTCTGTAGTCCTTAAGTAAGCTATGTACATAATTTAGTTCTTGCAAGTAAGTTTTGATATACTGCTCATGCTAATCCGTTACTGTTTTGATGCTCATACAGGGTCTATGACTCTAGTATAATAAATACTGTTCTCTCTCTCCATTTTGAATGTGTATGATGTAATATAATACAATATTTGTAGTCTATAATGATCTTGTATTTAATGAATCTTAAGTCAATTAGGTGAATCAATAAATATAGTTGATAATTTAAAAAAGAGGGACGAGGTGTGAATTTTTTTGAATCCGAGACTCGGACGTTAACCCAGTACCAAGCACGTGTGCCACCGAGTCATTACGTTACGTTAGTTGGGTAATTTATATTTCTGGAGTTAGTCACGTTCGAGGTTTATTTAAAATTTTATTTGTTTACTCTATTATTTCCAAAGCTTAATCGGCAGAATTGACTACCTCATTACTATGGTTTATGTAATGTGCAGTAAAAAAAAAGGTGGATACGTGTCTTCCTATTTGAGTGCTCAGTCGGTTTAGAAGCGAGAATCTCGAGGAACAGACGAATTCATTCGACCAATCAAAAACGTGGAACTAGTTCGAGATTCTCGTTCAGATGGCGCGTCGGTGCGCCAAAGCACAGACACCAGATTCTCACGCGTAGTATTACTATATATACTCGACAAACACGGCGATTAGGCGTCTGTGATTACAGACGTAGGGGATAGTTCTACGCGTAGGTGGACACGTGGGTTGGTCGAGGACATAAAAATGTAAGCCCGTATTCAGATCTCGCTTTTAGTGCTAATAGCGCGCTTTTAAATTTTTTCTTAGTGACTTTTAACTACAAGCGACTCTGTTAGTGACTTTAAGAGCGAGTTCTGAATACGGGCTATAATATTGGACTGCCTCACTGTAGCCACAGAAAGTGAAACCGGGAATAGAAAGAGAGAGCGAATCTCTTGGGCAGGAGCGGAATCAGGAACGAGGGAACCCCGCGCAGTAAAATGTGTTTCATAACGAACTTCATTTATATATTTATTTAATCTTATGTTAACCATAAAACGAAGGGTAATGTTTCTACTTTACTTACTTGTGAAGGCTTATCTTATTGGGTTGAAAATACAGGTCTCGCGATAGCCCACACATAACACAATGAATCACCATTTTTTAATATTGAATTTTAATAAACTTAACTACGATAAAGTAATCACGACAATTGAGATTTGACTCACGGAGCCAGAAGGCTCCATTGGTCTTCACGACTCGACCGTAACAACGTACGTTCGCATCTTTCACGTTACTTTTCATATTACAGTCCTGAACTTCCATTGAGAAAACTTTCGACCAATAGAGAAATGATAGGAAAGGACAGAGCGCTACTAACGATTCGCTCTCTCTTTCTGTTCCCGGCTACACTTTCTGCGGCTACAGTGAGCAGTCTAGTACTATATGTCGATGGTCGAGATAGAACCACGGTCGGTAGAACGAGCTGCGTTTAGTTCTATAGAATAATCCTATATAAAATGGACGTGTTTAGAGGTAAGCTACAATTTATTAAGGTAATATTTCATGCATGCGACCGCGATAACTGATTGGTTAATAATTTACAGCGAGTGAGTGTACTTTCGTCGCATGTGGATCACTTTCTGTCGCACGAAAGTAGAGCCGAGATGATCCTTTCTGCGACAGAGTTCTATCTTGTATGCGACCATGTGCGACGAAGCCTGCGAACCGCGAAAAACAAGACGCACGTGGTTGAGATACGCAGATTTTTATTAGATTTCTCATAGATTTTCAATCCTAGCAGGCTAATGGAAATGACCGCTATAATCACGACTACCAGAAGTCCAAGACAACTCGCAGTTGCATCGCCACATGTCATTGACGCGACGGAATTCTTCATTTTAGCGTGATTTCGTCGCGCGACAGTTGTCGCGGTCGCATGTATGAAACTTTGTACTTTGTATTCTCAATATGTACCTCGTGCTGATATTACAATGCATTTCAATTGCGTTTAGAGCTTTTTGTTTAACGGAAGTCTTGTCAAATCTTTGAGAAGTAAACAACGCCAGCGTGTTACATCGCGTGACATATTGTTGTGGACGTTTTCGACGTGGTGAAATAAGAATTGACGCTCGGTCGATATGGAAGAGATCTGTTAAAATAAAATATCTTTTCTGCAGTGCTCACTCACTGTAAAAGGATTTTTTTATGTTTGTGCTACAGTCGGAGAAAGATTTTGTTCTTACATTTATGTAGGATGATTTTTGAAAATTTTTATAATGCTCTGTCGGTAATGAAGAATTCTGCTATTTTGATTTCAGTGCAAAACCCGGACCTGCTTCAAGCTATCGAATGGGCAAAGGATCAGTTTGAATCGACCATTACCAGGGTATTGGGGTTTAGTAGTTTTTTGTGAATATGGTGAACTTTTTTTTAGATAACATCGATCGTCGATGTTTAATTAATTTTTTACTGTCCCTTTTGGTTTCAGGGTTTCACGAACGAGGCGATAAGACGAGCAATACGACCTAACGAGACGGAACAGTATCCTATTCAAGATGTGTTTTTCAATGTAGCTGATACTCACGTGTAAGTATATTAAAAGTGTAATTGTTACATGAAAAATGTACTGGTCGTGTATTTTATTAGTATTAGCTAATATTATCCTCGTTTAATCATTGTTAGAGAGATTAATCATTTGAATCTGCTGAGAGAACCGGATTTTCATTTTACTGCAGTGAAATCAAATCTGGAGTTACTTTCTCTGGATGTGAAAATCGAAGTTGGAAACTTGCAGATATCTGGAAAATTCTTTGTTAATAATCAGGCCTTGAACGATCTTCTGCCAATCGCAGTGACGGGGAATTTGCGGTGAGTTCGATACCATAACACAGAGAAATTGTGATTAATATGAATAATTTCAATAGCCAATTGATTTAATTATTTCAAAGGATTTTATGTGAGAATGTCAAAGCCAAAGGATTGATTGGAATGCACCCAATTGAGGACAGTTTCTTGACAAATAATTATGGACTCAAGTATACCGCAGAAAATGTTATTGTTGAGGTCCTTTATCAAAATAACAATAAAGAGGTTAACGTCAAACTAGATAAGGACAAGATTGGTAAGAATTAAAGTTAAACAACAAAAAAAAGTAGAGCACTGGTATTCAGAAATAAACGGCTGCCGTGTAACTGATCGGCGCCATTGTGAATTTACTGTGCGATTTTAAACGTTCGCAGAGGAAACGATAGCTGCACACTTGTGGATGGATCTAAGTGCAGTGCTGAATAAAATTTTGAAGAGATATCTTGACGAAGTTATAGTCGACGTATCGGTATGCGAGTTGCTGCAGGGTGAGGAGGAATTGGTAGATAGTTTAAAGTAAGTGGACAAAAAAAGTTCAGCATTCGTTCTTGTTATTAGATTTGCTAATTATCAAATATTTCTCTTCTTAATTGTCTCGATCTCCTTTCACCGACTTCAGGTTACTATCTGTTTTTATCCACTTGTATGATTCAATCTCTCAACTCTTTCAGATCTCACAAAAAGGCCATAAACGTAGTGGCTAACGACATTTTTGATAAGATAATCGCGAACACAAATAATCGTATTAACGAATTGAATGAGGCACAAATTTTTGTACCAACTATGAGTGCTTCCTTTACAAGAAACGTGGCGGCAGTTACGACCAACGGAAGTTTTGAAGCAAGAAACGGCCGGTTTCGTAATTTGGCATCCTTGCGTCGTAACCGTGACGTCACGGTCAGCTTAGAGAATAACTCAATTGTGATACTGGGTATGGTTAGCTTAAATGAATTGAAGGTATTGTAAAAATGAAGCTATCGTTATTATCATATCGAGCCGATTAATCAATATCCGTTATTAATTGTAGATGGCTTATGATCAATACTCGGTAAAGTTTATGGACGTTGGTCCAACCGGTTCGATTGAAACGACAGTTGGTAGCAATGCTGCCTACTTTAAATTTGTAATTGAAAAGTCCGAAGATGGCGCTAGTGTGCGTCTTGCTGAATTCAAAGTTACTGATATAAGGTACATTTTAAATATTCATGATGACTGTACATCGCGTGTCCCTTTTGCTACAATTTATTTATAACGCATTGTCGTTTTATACCGTATAGCAAAATCGAAGCACACGTCACGGGTTTAGGTGAACTAAATTGGCTGGCATCAAAAATTTCAATCTGGACTGCTGCCACTTTGAGATGGACCATAGCACCTGTAGTCGAAGAATACATCAAAAGGAATGTGAGCAACGTGCTGAACAGTTTTCAAGTAGATACGATATTAAAAAAATGACTATTGGTGTATTATGGTATCGAATTTACTGATACCAAAGCAGACTGCGAATTGAGGAACCAAGAAAGAGATGATAGTTTTCTTTACAGCGCCATATACAACATGAATTTCTTTATATGAGTGCGAGTTAAATCTTTCAGTTTTTATAAGACTTTTTCTGTTCTATCAGGATGATCGAAGACTGAAAAATTCATTTGTTATAGCTCAAGCATGGATTGATATTCTGTTCGATCATGATATTTGTGCTATTTGTTTTTCTTTTTATGCATTCACTTGCAAGAGGCAGGATACCAATGTTATTATTGATTATATTTATTAGGAATTTAATAGAGGTTTATGGGCTACAATGTGATTATTTTTATGTCTAAGGATTTATTGCAATGGACAATCTACATATCATAGTTATGTTCAAGGATATATCGAAGTATGAGAGATGTAAGATTCCAGAATATTAAGTCACTTTGGATCGATAAGCAGAAGCAATATTGTCATTATGCTCAAATAAGAAAGATTATAAGGAATAAGTTACTTCATTATAATAATAATTCAAAATGAAGTAGCTGTTACTAAACGTGATAAACAAAATGATGTAAACATCGATGAAAAGTTGTTAAAAAAATGTTCAATTGTTTTAGCAATGGAAAACAGTGTTACCAGCATACTATATAGTATATAATAAAAAATATTTTTGATTAATGTACGGTTAACGTTCGCTAAGCGAGCATATTACATAAATATTTACACGAGTATATTTAAAACAAAAGGCAGCTTAAATATGGAATATTTCAATTCTACATTATCTATTTACGATCTTCCAATTACAATTGAAAATCTTTAAAACCAAAAAATCTTCAATGATAATTGTAAACGTGATTCCCCGCTTGTTACTTATTACAAATCAATAAAACGTATTTTATACCAAAAGGATTGCAAGTGTCAATAATTTAGTTAATTAAAAAAATGTAAATGCCATCATAATTTTCATACCAAGCCCAATTGCTTTATTATCCAGTAAGATAATTTGAATTTCGCGCCAATTATGAGAAACGAGCAATATCAGCTATACGAAAGCTGATTGATGCTTATTACAAGCGAACGCGTAACAGCAGCCCGTCGTAATTACATCGGAGAATAATAAAGAAGCTTTCTGCCATCATCCAGTTATCAATTACGTGAATAATCTCCGAGATAAATAAAAATCCGATACGATCAACGATTTATTAACTTGTATTGGGGCCGCCCAAAGGCCTGTTTGGTTCTCGTAGGGATCGCGAACACCTGAATTTACTAATTGATATCGTTTGCATTAAGAAGGACGTCAGTCGAGACACGAACGGCGCGATAATGCAAGATCGAGTATGATTTCCCACCGATTTTCGGTAGCCACCGCGATAATTAAATTGTCCATGAATGCCGTAACCAATCACAATAATTAAACCCTTGCGCAACGTCTGAAAGACCGATAAACGATGTACAAAGTGCAAGAGAAAAAAAAGTCTAAAATTTTATATACGCAAAACTGAAATTTATGTCCATACTTAAAAAGCCACTAATAATTCCATAAAACATTACGAAATTAAAAAATAATGGCCAAAAGCATGAATCATCCATAACCCCTATCCTGGATTGGAACATTAAGAAATTGAACAGCGCAACTTCGACTCTAGAAGTGAATACTGGGTCGACATAGAAAAAGTAGGAAAGTGGTTCATCCGTCGACCCAAAAACTAAGGGAAAGCTGGGCCTTGGGGACGAAATCAAAATTTTGGGTCATTGGGACGAGCATCGGTGTGAAAGCGAGTCAGTCAAGTAAGGAACCTCGAGTTTTGAGGTCATTGAAAGTGAAATTCTAGTTCTTTGGGCTCCAGTACGAAAGGGAGAGTGAATCTACGGTCTTGAGAATTTTTTAAATCCTGACCTGTATCAATCTCCACATTGCAGACGTCTTGACCGAGGTTATGGTTCGCTTTTCGATTTCGGTAAGCCGCTCGGCCGAGGTAATCGAAAGTGAAATCCAGCGAAATAGTCCTGCAACGAAAACGAGAGTAAACAATGAATGCTTTCTCGTTGACCCGACTACAGTGAAAGTTACGTGCACTCCGACACTCGTGCGATTGTGCCAGCAAAGAGGATAGTGAAAGTGAAGGTGACGGTACCTCACAGATTTACAAAGAAGGAAGAGTTTTCTTTTTCACAGATAACAACGGAGCCAGATTCCGATTTAAAGACTGATTAGAATAATTTCTTGAAACGTGACATCATTCGTGACTACAGACTAATTCAAATATACTAAAGGACTGTACCTCATTTTTTTGACAAGGTCATAACCTTTCCTCTTGTACTAATATAAATTCTGGGAAATGACATTGATCGGATTAACGATATCGCCTTTGGCGTCTCCACTCTACACGAGTACAGTATGCAATGGTGATTACACAATCTGCATACAGATAGCTCTGCAGGAATCCATAGGTGGTACTCTGGGGGGATACCGCACGACATACGGTAATCTTGTTTATATATAATGAAAGGGTGTTGCCACCCTAGTGGAATGTTTGACGGATCGATAAAGGTCATTTAAACTCACCATGAAAACGATTAAGTGTCTTCCACAAGACCGTCGCATAAGGGAATCTGCAACAAAATTTGTTTATTATAAAAATGTCTAAACCACAATATTCTGCTAACTGATAGGAAGCAAACGAACCAGCATTATTGACCATTGAATGAAATTACAAGTGACCAAATAGAGAATACCCTATAATGACCACCAAAGAGAATTATTCAAATGCAACGTGATGGACAGGTACTCCATTTAAATAATATAATCAAGCCCATGAATTAAAGTACCGTTGATTTATCAGAGCTGTAATTAATTCAAAGACATTAATGCCTACCCAAAGCATCCCTAACCTAACTCTATTGTCAATTCAGTGTTTCATCCGTTTCATCCAATAGGAATTGTATGCCAAAGTCCACACACAGGACCCACACACGCACTAAGAGATACACGCATCACGTTATACAAATCAGTCAAGCGAATTGCCTGTCTACCGGCGTTTATTTCGGTACAATAGCTCGAGCTGAATGCCAGAATCAACATGGTAAACTTCCTAGAAATTCTGTATCTAACTAGTAGAATATTTTTAAATTAAATCCCACGATCCCCGCCAGAGGCGCAAGTGCTGAGGAATCCTTCACCCTTCACGAAAGTAAAAGCTCCTTTGGAAAGCAAGAAGCAGCTTAATCAGTCTAAACGAGTACAATGGGCGTTCATAAGAGTGACTTGAGGTCAATAGCTAATAGTTAAACGTATAATAAGATCATTTGAATCGACATTCTATCCGTTAATACCACACACACAGATTACAGCTGCGCACGCAGATGGTAGTTATTGGATTTAAACATTTTTCAACTTCACTCAGGCTATTGTGCGGTTATTAAGGAATGCGCCGAGATACCAGGAACGGTCCACATACTTGTTGGAACCTAATATGCAATCTAGCCATATTAATTACAGTCTATTGTCCGATAGCGAAATATAATTAACTATCCATACACATGCATATACTTTACAGTTACACCATAGGATCACTGTCTATTATTGGAGTAGACTGTAGACTTGGAATTTCTCAGGAGAACAGTCACAGTGTATATTTCACGTAAAAGCTGGGTGCTTGATTACTGCATCCGAAGAATATAATGGCGACGTTACAAAATATAACCGGAGACTATTCAAATAATATCCATTACGTAGATACAGAAAGTTTTCTCTACTTGGCTGTGTCTCCCGGACTGCGTGCAGAGTGTGGTTTCCGGTAAAGAAATTCCTTAGACGCTCTCGTTCAGGCCACTCGACCTTACCTCAGGTCACAAAGGACAGAATGGCGAGGAACATTTTTTTGTCCGTTTTTCGAGAACTTTTATTTACGGACCTCCCCTCCCAGGAAATACCTTTTGTATATTATCTTGCGGAGTTGCATATTTCCATCAACCTGGTGCCTGCAGGACCATTTAGACTTCCCCACGTAATCCTTCCGGTGCGGCATTATTAGTTGCAACGTTGTATCTGCATAGACAACATATGTTGACTCTCTCTCTCTCTCGCTCTCTCTCCTACAGACCAGGGCGGCTCTCCCGTTTTCGGATGATATGGAAAAGTTTATGCCGCGAAGATTACTTCAAGTTCAGGTTGATTAGCGTGCAGGCCTGCACTTTCATGAGCATTTCATTCTGTACATTCTGAAACAAAGGATTGACTTTAATATATGCAATGTCAGAATTTGCTATAGAAATTATAAGTCATCAAGAGCGACTTGATATTGTCTTTACTGTACTTATATATATTTATACTACACACTGTATTCGCTTTGCATATAAGAGATTGAAGTCCTCTAAGACTTAACCTTAATAAGTAATCATTTAACGCTGCCATATAAGTTTCTAACTTGTATCATGGTAAATAACATATAAATACATTACACGAGTGAAAGTCATAATTTTCAAACTTATACAAATTTCTAATTCATCTGATTCCTACGAGTCACGGGGTATATGAACTATATGGGATCCACAGGGTATACAAACGTATACATGGTCTTTTATCTGCTACGCTATTTCACTCTGTGCCATTGTTTCAATGCAATGTACTGTTTGCATTGGCAGAGCCTTTCATGAACTTATTGAGTGAATTCTGCTGGGCATTCAGTATACGTATAGGTTGGTATACCCTGTGTTTCGTTAGAAACGATAAGTCCCACTGGGTATATTCTTTATACAGTTATCAGTAAGGTCTGTGAATTTAATAAGCGATTGATATTTGAATAACCTTAATTAAAGTACTCAAAGTGAGGTTAAATGATCGAAGAGAACACCGTTAAGTGACCCAGTATTTTTTTTGCATAGTTGATCAATCGATATACTAAATCACTGGGAGATAATTAAAATTCTAAATGCTTAACGGTCGTGCAATTAATGATAATGAAAATTCGTAATTAGCCTGTACTATTTTATCTGGGAACATTGTAAATGAAATGACAGAGAGGGGATTGGCGTATCTTGTACTACAGCACTAGAACTAGTACTCTACTGTTTGAGGCCCATTGTGCGCGGAATAACAGATAACGTCGTTCGTTTGAGTTTGCACTAGTTTCGCGAGTTCGCTGCCCGCTTCTGCGGTTATTGGACATCGAAGAAGAGCGGGAAGCGGAGGGCCTTTTCGAATTTAATTAAACGGGGTTATTAAACTTCCATATTAGATGGTAAAGTGGAACAAATATAGAGCTGCCGTGTACGTAATAACGAGGACGTAAAAGAATAATTGTTATAGAGAAATATTTGGTTTAAGCGTTAAGACTGATAGAATCTGATTTATAAATAGAACGGTTAACAATTATCAGTGAACAATGGCTGTTTAACAAGAGTAAAGCATTGTAACCCGAGCTCTGAATTGTTTAAAATGAACGTTGGATGATTTCTATGACACCGGCAGAGAAAACGAGACGAGTCTGTAATAACGCAACTAAGTATAATTATTAGGTTTACTTATTTCAGTGAAATTTCTTTCTATTAAAAAATTTATACTTTTGACTACTCTATGGCTGTAGGTTGATATTTACAAAGCCGGGTATCCCGTCTAGACTCGGGAACATAAAAGCACACAAAGTTACCTCGTTATCTCGTGAATTTCACGGCTAGCAAACCTCGACTGTATAGCAAAGAATCGAACCGCCGGCGCCGTAACTTTGACTAAAGTCACTTGGAGATCTTGACTGCTGAGACGGCGGATTTGTACTGACAGCGGGAATTCAACGCTCCTTGGACAGATGGTAATAACCTGAATGTCGAAGAATGAGGCAAATAAATAGATATACGTAGGTAAACAAACTTGGGCTTACAAAGAAATATTAAATTAAAAGAACTATAAAAGATATTTCAAATTTCCTTTATCCCACGTTAAACCTTCCAGCTAGATGGAGAAATTTCTTGGGATCGTTTCACCTACTTTCTCCAGCTTTCCTAAAGCTCGTACCTACGAAGGTACTGAGCACTGTCGTTCTAGGGATTTTCTTCTTACTTTCGTGCCACTTTTTTTCTTCCATTTTACGTGACGAAGCCGCCTGGATCAGCTTCCATGTCTTCTCTACGGAAACGGAACGCGATAGCGTCACGGCTGGTGTCTTCGCTAGGGTCATCCTCCCATTTACTTTGCAAATCTCAGATACTCCTAGGGATTTTAGCACCGGCAGGACAGCCTGAAAAAAAAATCTTTGCCATTCCACTCTCACGTGTTAACGAAGTCTGGTATGATGCATTACGTTAATTGAATTATAGTACCGTAGAGTCCATATGCAGGTAAACTTGAAGTTTTCCATTAACCTATAAATTCCCTAGAAAATGCAAAGGTAGTTCATCATTTTCAAAATCGCAGCTCAACGCAAAATGAAAAATCATAAATCCCACACTCCATTGAACCACCCGTCCATTTCTTATTACCCGATATAAATCACAGTAGTCTCCAGGGACGCGGGGCAGTAGCACCGCCGAACTTTTCCTGGTCGAAAACTTCGTTTGGTAAAATGCATAGGTACGTATATTACGTACTATACGTATATATTCCTCTGCAGACTGGCTGGCGCATATACAGGTATACACTTTCCTAAATTTTAGATGCGGATGGAAAATGTGTTTACCGATTGTCTGGAGCAACGTCAGAGAAATACAGAGCCGTTTGCGCACAGGAACAGGAGCAGGAGGAACTTGCGTGCTTTTGATCATAAAGTAAAATGCAATCACTTCCCGTTCCTTCTGCATCTCGTCTTCTACTTACCTTTCTGTGAGTTCATCCTGCATGACCTCAGGCTTTATATTAAATCGACGTGGCTATAGGCAGAGAAACAGGACATTTTTTTACAGGTTATAAAAGGAGTCAGCGCCATCATTGTTGCGTAGAGACAAAGAATATTGAAAGAAAATTCTTACGCTGTCACCTTGAGTTCTTGCGAAGTAAAAAGATTTTCTGGAACCTCGAGAAATATACCAAGATGTAGACGTACGGCAAGAAATACGCGGCTCTTGGTTGGGTGGATCTGAAAATTTTTAGCGTTCGTGTTAGAAAAAAAAAACTCCAGAAAAATGGCTGCACGAAAACGGAAAGTAACGACGATGCTCTCCGAATGCCATGGGAATTGTAACAGCTGCCAAGCTTACTTGCAAGCTCTTATATATTTCCTGCTGGGCTACCTACTGGTGTGTACGTACCTTGATTCTACCCCTACTAACACGTCCTTTTATACAAGGCTGATGTATTACTGCGGATCCACTTTCGATAAGCTCGCAGTCAGAGGATAAGGAGAATATTTTTTTTTCCTTTTACCCTTCGCTGGATGGATTATCCATTATCTGGGAGCTGATCGATGCGCAATTCGATTGCATCTTAACACGTTTATTCCTTTCGTCTGACTAATATTCTTCTGTCATTTCTTTTTTGTATCATCTTTGCTTTTGTTTTTCTTTCAAAATTTTTTCAGTTTGCAGACTCGGATTTGCTTGTGGATAAAATTAGTTCTAATTCTTAAATTGCAAATGTACAAACGTGTACAGTGAGTATAAAAATTTTTGTATTACATTACCAACGTAAAGCATTACCTCATTCGGGTATCGACGGATAACATTCTATTAAGCAGTTTTCAAGAATCCCATCAACGTCTCCGAAGAGTCGGCGCCGTTGGCACTTTATGGACACCCAGTGCACGCAATTTCAGTCGGCAGCTATTGCAAAGGAATAAAATGTCACGTCGTGCAATCGTAAAAAGTGGTTTCGCCCGGCGAAGGAATTGCGGAGTCGGTAGATGAAAAAAAAAATGTATTTGTCTCATTGGCGCACGAGCTAAGATCTCTGTTGTTTTATCCAAGCTCGTTATTCTGTAACAAATTACAAAAAAAATATATATTACCTAATCCATAGCAATTCCTCGTTCAGAAACTTGTAGCAATTCCAACCCTTTTCGCGATCCATGTCTGGTTCTCCCTTTCGCTATATATGCACATGTCGCCATTTCAAAGGATAATCGTTTGCGACCCACAGAGCCGGATTCCGAAGGACCAGGTCATGAGGGTTAATGCAACTTCGGGTCCCCCTGTAATTGCGTCGATTATTCACACTACTCCAAATATTGTGAAGTTTACATAGCAATCGGCAAAGAACCCAATGGAATTTCATGCATAAATTATCAGAGTAGTGAAATTGTACGCTTAGCGAGGAAAGTAAAATTATTTAAATAATAACAATTCCACGAAAAGTAAAAATTATTCATGTTCAATAATTCTGATTGTATTTCATGTGCTACACTACTATCAATATTATCTTGCCGATCCTAGGAACTGCCAGCCGATCCAATTAATCGCAATTCCTGAACGCTCCTTCGAGATAGCTTCGTACGTACTCCGAGAATTGCGACGCATCAATAATTTATCGGCTGCTTCCCAATGCTCGACGTCGCGTCGACGTTTCTTCGAGCGATTCTAAAATAGACTGAAACAAAAAAAGAATTGCGTTGGAATATTTTATAGCGAGTACAATATTTCTGAATCCAATAACTTCTTACGATTCCATATCCATACCTACCTACTTAACAAACTGCTTGGGTAGCAGAGACATTAAAATAGGATAAAAAAGAATCTCAAGACTCAATACCGATCTCGTATGATTAACCTAGCCTAACGATAAATGGTAGTAAACTTTGAAAACTGAAGTAAAAAAATTTCTCACATTAGCTATGCCACTAAAACATACTACGTTCTTCTGGTAACCGAATCGGTGCTGGTTTGACTTTTGGTATTCATGTAAAAAAATTTTTTCATCCTCCCATCCACGTTCAGCCAATCCCAGCAAGGATTATACAAGGACGCAATAACGTTGCGGTCCACTCTTCCTTGTATCAGGTCACCATGTCAAACACTGCATAAAGATAATCTGAAGTTATTCCAAAGCGGTTATAGGAAGCCGTAGAATCTTGATGCCATTTCCATAAGGCGACTGGCAATTGCGACAGGTAACACTGTAATATGTCTGATATGAGAAATTGCTTGTATAAAAAACCACTCAGTTCTGATCGGTTGCGATTACACAAGGATTGGTACGTATGATCGTTTGCGTATACACAACGTGTCTGACAATAAGAAAGAACCACAAGTGGATACACAATGAATATAAATTTTTAATCAAAATTAAAGCAAAGTAATAGTCTTCGTCGTACTCCGTGCAATTGACAAGTCTCATAATTATTATTGTTAATTAGTCGAAAGCTTTTGGCAAGTCGTTTAACCCTGAAGCTGACGACTTTAAAGGAACAAAACTTGTTTTTCCAACGAGTCCGCGACTCCCTGTTGCAAGTTGCTGCCTACTAGAATTCCCCTGGTAAAAATATCATCGGCTACCGGTCCGCCAACGTCGTTGGGGTCGGGACTCTGTGTCTTATCTGGTTTAATTACGGCCGGAGCCTGTAAACTCGGCAAACGTGCTAATTGAATTCATTAATCGCTGATACAGATAATGGTACTGGACATATCGTACAATTAAATAGCAAATAAATAAGATTTGTTGGTACGGTTGTCAATTTGACAAAATATTCGTAGGACAATAAATTTTATACCCAGACAGTCTTTCGATAAACGATTTTATAATTTTTTTCTCTGGAAAAATTCCACTCTTTGAGATATTCTATTTTCTTTTTGGAAAATCTACTTCTTACTAGACTCAACCTGCCACGTAACACTTGCCTGGTTTAGAAACAACTGACACTTCAGCTACCAAAACATCTTTCAAGTGGGCCATTAGGGAAAACCTCTCTTATTCTCAATAACAAAACGATTCCTATACGCTTTAAGAGTGTATACCATAGATAGTAATATATAGGGTGGTCTGTTCGAGAATGGACATGCGAAAGGAACCTGGTAGAAACTGGAGACAGGAGAGTCTGGCTTGTCGACCTGTACAAGCAGAGCCTGAGTCCTGGCATCAGTATGATTCCTGCGACTATTACGAGCAGCAGATCCGAGCCAGTGACTCTGAAAGAGTGAAATTACATATTGAAAAAAAAAAACAGATACTGGCTTATCCAAGTGATATAAATATCAGTGCATGATAAATACATACATTAATCTTTAATTCAGATAATAATTTAATGAGTGCACCTTTAGCAGTGTCCGGTGTAAAGATCTGATGATTCATGAAGACAGTCTCTTCGTAGTTGATATTTTGAGGAGTGGCATTGATGATGATGACCATGATATTCACTGCGGAGAGGTGAGTCCCTGACTGCTTTCGTTATGGCTATAGATATAAAACGCATTTTATAAGGCACTTTGGAAAGTAACAATTTACCACATATACTCATTTATAATGGAAATATTAAAGTAATACGAGTGGCGTTATAATCATTTCTCTTGACGCGCTCGATTGACTGTGCACCGATCTGTAATGATTAAAGTACTAGTTGTTCGCTGTAATTACAGATAACAAATTGTTTGATAAAAGTTCAGTAATATTCTTACGTATCTTTTATATTCTTGTATGCTACTGGTTAATACATTGCTTGTAAATGAGTACTGCATAAGAATTACATATGAGGAATGTAAGAGAATATTTTTTCAAAAAATATAAGAAAATGGAATAGAAAATTTTCAATTTTCTTTTAGTTCCCTTTTACAAATTTGCTTCATCTTTGCTACAAAGTTTTACTGTTTTCTCTACTTTTCACTTTCTGGTATCCGCTGTATGCACACACAGGCCACTAATGGTATTCAAGAGCGGCCGATAGCAGAAGGAGATCGCATTCATGAATATTCATCGTTAAATCCCGATGGTCCCATGGTTTACATGTGTCTGCACGGAGAAGTTATACTCGATTATTTTGCTTTACATAATTCTTTTTTTTTTTAAGGCCACCAATTCTCATTGCCTCAGCTGTCGCGCGACAGTCGTCCCTTATAAATTCGCTGCTGCACTTAAAACCTGCTGTAGTTGTCGTAGAATGAGAAAGCACTTATCCACTGCAAAAGCATTAGGTGCATTCTCATGTATCCCTAATTGGCTTTTGCTTTACGGCTACAGTAGCCAGGTTCAATTTTTACTATATTCCTCACAAAAGGACTCTGGTCAAGAATTAAATAAACTTCAGGTGGCCCAACGTACAAGAAAGGTGAACCAGACGCATATAGATTTACCTAAAAAAATATATACATAAAACCCATTTAATACACTCCTAATACACTGTAACTATATTCATATTAAAAACATTTGTTTCATAGAAACCAACCTTGCCGTTTCTATTAGTAAATGCATTTTACAAAGGATCTGCGTGACCGTCCACAATAAGAAGACACGATACGCAAAGTCCATGCATTGGGCAGTGTCCTATCGTGAACCAGGTCTTCTTTTAATTAATTAGATAATTAAGCGAACGTGCTTTGATACGTGGAACTACTAGCTACTATCGTTATTACGCTGAGTACACGTAATGTGGAGCTCCGACGGAATAACGTTGTTACATTAACGTGCCCGGAGGGCTCTGATGTGTGGCCTCCTTTAATTCTTTACTTTTGGCTAGTATACATACCAATCAGGCACGCACCTACATGACTGTACTTCACATGTGACATATATAGTCACAGGCTAAATATATGATCGATAGACAGAGTCTGTTTTGAAGCAGGGTCAGAATTTGAAAATTTTATACTGCAGCCGAAGAATGCCTTGACCAAAAAGAGAATTGCTACACAAAGTATGTTTAATACTAAATATATTTATATGCATTGCCAGCTGTGGGGAATGAGAGGAAAATTTGAATTTTGGAGGTTAACAATGGCAGTCTGAATAAAAAATGAGGAATCTGTATCGATTTAAATTAAAAAGGTCTTTTACCTTTGGGTATTACGATTACATTACTCTCCTTTGTCAATGTATCCTTTACTACTGCTTACGTTTGCCTTATTTAGTTTGAACAGGTGTAATATATTTGTGGTTGTTAATTAACAAATCCTCGGATTTCCACCGTCGACGATGTCCTCTCGTCTGAAATCGTAAAATAAAATTTAACAGCCACATCATTCGAGAACGAGTTTTCATTACTGTGTATCGTATGAAATGTATATCTATACAGAGATACGTATGCCGAGGCATGCACGGGAATTTTTTTCCCATAGCGATTTAACAGGTTCGCGAGCCTTAAAAATTTATGAAGCGGCACTCACAAAAAAGCGCTAGTGCATCTGATAAAAATTGTAAAAGAATCGTCGTCACTTCCGGTCGCCAGGAGCCGCGCAATTTTGCAATTCGCACGTGGGCCAAGACGCGTAGGTTTTCGTATCGGGGACTTACAGTGTACGTGGGACAGAAGCCTTTGACAGGGAAATTTTGTGTAATAGTTAAGTGCGGTACACGGTGTGCTCATTGTAAAGAATTTTGGTATATAATATTTTTGAAAAACTGTGTCTCTCCGTATAAGAACGTTGCTGATTTAAATTCATGCGCTGTTGCGATTCCTTGTTTTCCAGAGACTTTACTGCTTTTAAGCAACATTGCATAACCCCTGGATTCGACGTACTTGCAGACAGTCTCGAGTGTCGTACAAAAGCTACCCTTATAGACTGTAGCCCATATAAGGGTGGTTGCATTTAAATTGCCGCTCCTCGATGTCGGAGATAAACTTGGGTTTGCCTTCATTTGCATTCGGTTTAAATTTAAAACTAATTATCTTCCCGTCTCATCCACGGACTACCGAATTCTTATTACCTCGTTAAAAGCCGCGACTTTGTCTCTTTAAGTCGGCACATCAGTCAGTAAATAATTGCATTGACTTGAAGCATTACTATAACCACGACACAGAGCGTCCCATTAGAAAATTAGACAAGATAAAAATCATAAAATCGAATGTGCGTCGTTATTTAAAGAGAATCTTGCTTTGAGTAGGTTTATGTAGAATTGCATAAGCAAAGGGACGTACAGGGTGAATATAAAAGATAAAATAACGTTAACAACTTAAAAGTGTAAAAGTCCATATACAGTGATTAAAATAATTATCAAGAAAACGTATAAGGCAGCAGTATTTATGAACGTGAGTAAAATTGAGATCGTGGCATTAAAGAAATGTACTTGAGAGTCTAACAGGCTTTGGGGTAAATGAGGATAGTTAAAATAATTATGAGTAAAAGTTAAAAAATTCTAAGGGTGCTTTTCGACTGATTTACCAAGGTATACTTCAAATGACAGTTGCCTCGTTACAGTGCTGATTCAGTGGTAATTTCTGGTTGTAGCTACCTAACCTCAAAGGGTTGAACGAATTCATAACTCCCCCTCTAGCCCCTCTATGTACAGAGTGAACGTTCCTCCAAGACTGAACGTCTGCAGTGACAAGAACAGATACACATAGCAGTCATAAACCAGTTGACTGTCAGACGTGCCTGAGGGACCGTAGGACTCAGCAGCAATTGTGTCGGAGGTGTGGCAGCCATTTGTTTCAACTACGTTGACAGTTGACAGTCAGCGAATGGTCTTCTCGGAAAGAAATACACCCCTTCCTTAAGCATCCTGGCTCCTTGAGTGGTGGGACGTTAACGTGACTCCCCGAAGAGCCAGCCCATTTCCATCATTAGTATTTTTAGTACGACGTCATCAGTAAACACGAGAAACTTTTAAAGAGTCACAATGGGGGCTTCCGTGGGATCAGCTCTGAAAATAGCGAAAAAGAAAGGAATAAAAATCTTCGCTTCTTATACACGCAGTTGATATTTCATATTTAACCCTTTAGCCTCGGTTGACGTTCGCCATTAACTCGTCGAGGACGGAGTGTCTCGATCGATCAAGATTACCTTTGAATTGCGATCATTAATTTATTACAATCGCTTACGATCAATTTTGTATCTTCTTTAATACTTGTCCTCCTCGACGACTGGTTTTTGACACCAGTTGGTTATGGCGAATTCCGACAGCTTTCCTCGACGCTATAAATTTCAATGCTCGAGCAGTGGTGTTTAACGATTGAGAGATTACCCAGCACAACGTGATTTATTCATTTATTTTCAATATAACAAATGTAAGCTCATCTGTTTTCATCGTTTCACCGTATTGCTCAATTTAAAAGCATCGTTTTACACGTACTGGCAGACCACGTAGATTGATTATCTCTCTTAAAGATTGGCCAAAAACACGTGAAACAATGTTTTTATTTAAAATCGTGACAGCTAAACCTCACATGTGTTCCCTCCAAATACAGTTACTCCTGTAAACAGTAAAACGTCACATGAGAAATTTTCCAGCTGAAATTACCGTGCCATTTAATTCGCTAGACAATAGAGTTCTTTTGAATATTTTCTGCGCATCCTTGACAAACTGTCCTGCTCCACCTTTGCATATTTTCTTTAAAAAAAAAAAGTCTCAACAGTTCTCCGTACCGCAGAATTCTACAAAGCTCGTACCGGCCTTTTAAATATTTTCTACTGTACCGTCTAAGAAAGAAGACACTCTTGAATAAATTGTGCTCCAGCAAAGAATACATTTCCCTGTACTCTGTATATCGTTATGTAAATACGCCAGGAAGCAGCTCCAAAGAAATGGCGCGAACTTATGAATCCCCAAGCGGAGGCATATCATGAAAATCTTATTTATTTTCATTGAGAATCACTGAAGGCGCCAGAGCACGATATGCGGCGCCATAGCGACATAACGATCTCTTCCAACATAGCGATATGCATACCACTTGGTCCACGACTTAACAGTGAAAGTCTTTACCGACTAACAACTGTCTGCCAAGAAGCACGTGCTGTGCCGCAGGACAGAGCTGCAAAAGTCAGGTGTATCCCTAGGGAGAATACAAAAGCACAGTTAACAATTATTCCCATCCATTAGGCTCTCAAAACTATTAAAACTTATAATCGAACGATAATCAATACCGTTGCAACAGATTAATATCATTAATCAAAAAACTCAAAGATAATATCGACTTGTTATTCGACGGCGAAAAGGATTGAGTCATTAAAAAAATTTAAAAAAAAGTTATTACCCGTTAAAGTCACGTATGAACCCTCACAGGTAACTTTATCAGCTTCGTCCGGCATAGGTTACCCAGTCGAATAAGATCAATCGATCAAGCCATAGATAAATCAGATATATTTTGACGTTCGACACCCCATAAGAAGAATCCTACGTGCTCAGCCTACCAAAGCCAACTTTTCAGTCTGAGTCTGCAAAAGAAAATTATTAGCTGTTACTCAAGAACAAGTATTCTTCTCGTGTCGTATCATTACACGTTCCAAGATGAAATAGGTACCACGTGATATCCGCCATTACGGCAGAGCCACGTACTACGATACAATATACAAAGTGTACCCAGGATATCGACAGGAAAGGCTTCGTCCGACCTGGTGGGTGTGTTCGATTGCCTGCACAGTACACGGGTTATGATGTATCCTCATGAAAGTATAATCCCGTGGCGCCCCAAACATAGGTGTGAAAATGGCCGCCGCTTCTTGGCGGGAATTACGAAATTCTCGATCGAAATAGTGACGCTGTGAATTATGGGGCCGGTTTTTGGGGTCAGCCAGTGGCCGTTACACGAGCGATTGGATTTTTCTGCATAGTAAATATGGCTGACATGTGCGTATATATACATATACAGTATACAAAAGGGATATATCAAACTCTAGAACCATATACGGATCATGCCGTGATCCGTTTATTTGTGCACCAGCCAATTATTACGATAGCATCGATCGGTTTAACTGGACAGGAACCTTTCAAAATCTGGGCTACGACTTACGGTATAAAGCATCAGGATCGTTTGTGTGTGCAGATATACAGAACCTGGACTCGTGCAGGTATTCCGATGCTAATAAGCCTCCTCGCCCTGATACATTTAGGACGTATTAAACCTGGGTAAAGCGCGTTCGACAGGTGACAGCATGAAATTCGTGCGAGGACACTGACACCGTTTTACTCGCTTTAACACGGTACAATTTAGAATACATATATAGCAGTTATTTTAAAAATTACTTTCCGTCCTGAGTTCCTTTAATTAATACAAAATCATTGGGTAGACAATCGACGTCAATTATAAGGCTCCGTTCAGAATTATCAAGAGTAAATATCTTTCCGTGCGATCTGACTGTACTTTATTTAACCACGGACGTGTCAGGGTCGACGACAAATTGTCATTGCAAATATTCAGTATCCGTGCGAATCCCCAGAATGTCCAATCTCACACCTGACGATAACAACGTTTCCCAATGGGTTCACGAAATTCACGAGAATTCCATCGCTTTCTTTTCGCAGAGATAATAACAGACCCCGACCATTAAACACGGTTAGGTGAAGCTTAGGAGTAATTATAAAAAAAATTAGAGTAACTTATAATAAATAATAATAATATAAACCAGTACGTGCAGCAGTGAGCGAAAACGTGACAGGAGCGCGAAAGTTTCGCAAGTATCTGCAGCGGCCTCGTAATCTCGTCAACGTTGCAAAAATAACCTACGTATTTGCTCGTAACGTAACGCACATGTTGTTCGCGTCTTGTAGATTTAAAAGAAAATACGTAACGCACGCGCGCACCTTACGTTCTTACCGATCGTTTCAGTAACTCAGAAGTTCGACGAATCGTGACAGGTACAAGCGCGCATTTAATTCAGTCTCGGTGAACTCGCACTTACACACTATACATGTGTATATATATGTAGCTTAACACGATAAAGAAAATATTTCACAAAGTCCAGAGACGTAAAAACTTCTCGACAAGTTCAAAGAATCTTTTTTGCTCCTCTCCTTTATCTAAGACTCTCATATCCTCCTCTCTCTCGTTCGTTAGATCTATTCCTACCTTGATAAGTACACCTGGGAGTGGTTAGAGATTGAATTGAATCGACTACTAGAATAATCATTACCCCCCATTTCCCCTCTGAGGTCCCTAGTTCAGTCGAGACCTCATCCTGATAAACTTTCACTCCTTGGAAGGACGAACCCAAGCATTGTTTTATTTGCTACGTAAACGAGTGACCAAGACGCAATGTTAAGTGCCTAACGTATGTGCGCAAGTGACTCTAAAGTCAATAATTATGAGACTCAATATACATTAAACGTGTATACTCTGGCAGTACAAAGATTTACAAAAGATTCTACGTAATGTCTCCTTAATTAGTTGTGACAATTTTTATTGCCTGACATTTGTTACTAAGAAATTATTTTTCTTTGGCTCAATATTCTTTTTGTCATCTTGCACTGCACCGTTATTCGGTTTCGTGCCAGTTCTTGCACATAGGAATTGTTAGGTGGGTGGCTACGCCAGTACTGATAGACTTTACACTAACGTCAGTATACAGTGTCCCTGCTACGTATAACTATACACTATTACATTTATGAGGCACGACGACGAGTGCCAGGGTACCTATATCGTAGGCAGGTGTGCCAGTTACACGGAACATGTGCACATGGTAATAATGTATGCACACGTAGGGTCTACGAAGATTCGTGGACGGGCTTACAAGTCATACCTAGGAGTATTTTCTTGCGCGTGGAAGAGGATCGTCTTCGAGGCATCGCCGAGCCACGGGGTCACGGAGGTCAGGCATTACCCGGGTGGATTTTTCATCGAAGTATAGGTATCTGACGCGACCACGAAATTCCCACGTAAATTCCGGCGCGGGTATCCTCGAGAGTGGTAATTTTAACCGTCAGCGTATACGATTACCCAGAAGACGCACGAGTATTGAGTCCTACATGGTTGAACGGTCTGCTGCACGTGGCAATACCTTCTCCATGTTTTTTTTCGTTTTTCTTTTTTGTCCTTCCTCTTCGTCTTTATTACCATCCTCATCCGCTTCATCCTTTGGTCATGCCTATGTGCAGCTTCGACGAGGGTTCGCCCTATTTTCGTATTTTGCTTTATATTTTCTGGACATCTTGGCCTCAGGAACACGATCATCGTCGAAGGGTTGATACTCTGGTGCGTGACATTTTTCTGTATTTAATTTTACACAATTCACAAGGCCAATGGGACCGAATGATAATCGTTAATTTTTCAAATACCTGTCATACCTTTAAGATCGTTGATACTTTGATATTGAGAAACCGTTTCTCAAGTTCGGCTACTCTCGGATACACTCGGCTGTACTCGTACTTCGTGATAAGGATGTATCTACACGTACTAGAACCCAGGAACTTGACTACGTGTCAGGAAGGGACTCGCTAATTGGCGCGTCAACTGCAGTAAACTTCCATTATATCTGGAAACAAGAAAATGATCAAACTCAAGTCGATTAATCGCCGGGTAATTATCTTGTCTGCAATTTGACAAGGGTACAGAAGGTACGGCTGTACTTAATTGACCATAAGAAACAATATATCCTATAAAATAGACATAGATGCTAACTCAAAATTGAATTTCCTATAATTCAATGTGTATTGAACTATAGTATTGTTTATGAGACCGTTGACAATGCTTATTCATATTTACAAAAATAATAAACAACAGTGTTGTTTATAGGAGACAAACTTTAGTATCCAATTCACAATTTGACTCTGCAGTGTGAATACTTTTTTGTCTACCTAAGCCATTAATATTACAGTGTGGACTAGCGGTAAGAAAACGATTTGCACGGGGCGCCACGTAATAAGAATTTATGACCTTAATAATAACGGCAGCCAGTCGTCTGCCCCAGCACTGGGTAATCATTCATTCGATATGAATGGAGATGTTTAATAGGATTTAATGTGAACAGATGCTCCCTCGATAAAGCAGCACAGCGCATATTGGTTGTGTCCAAATAAAACTATATACTTTCCATTAAACTAGTGACTTATAATAAGCAAGTAAAATCAGCGCAAATACAGTAGTCATTGCTAATTTTTACACTCTGCCACGAGCACGTTCGCTGCTCCATTGAAGTTCTAAAATATGTTAATAAATTCCATTTGCGCGAGGAACCGTCTCTTTTTGCCACTGCGAAAATGCGTATGGTCGCAGTATTAAAAAAGTAATGAAAAATCAAGACGAGGTGGCCGAGTGGTTAAGGCGTTGGACTGCTAATCCAATGTGCTCTGCACGCGTGGGTTCGAATCCCATCCTCGTCGAGTGACATTTTTTTTTTCTTTAAGTAAAACCAACTATCGTTATCTCTTGTGTACTATTCTACAATGAAAATATCTCCGAGTCCGCCTATGCCTATAATCAAGCTCACGAGCGTTATCGCAGCTGCAATGCTCAGTGCCGCAACTGATAACCAGCTGACGAGTGAATCAGCGAAACGCGTATAATTTACATACATAGAAATTATTAAAAAACTCCTACGCAGCAGCACGAGGACTTAACATTGAATAAAGTATCTTGAAGAATTCCTTAACGTTAACGCTAAGTTTAATTAAAATTAACAATAATGAATATCTTAAGTGTGTATATTTTGGAATTTTACTCTTGTAAAAATCTAATATTACTTGCGTCGCCTTGCAGCGCTCTTGACGCCGCGACGCTTGGCGTCGTCCTGACGGCACCTCCAGCCGCGAATTCGAAAGCAGGACAAGCATACCGACGTTTCGCTGTTCTGCTTGGATTTTCTTCGACGTCCTTTTTACATGGTAAAAGGAAAAAAAAAATCCTCCCCGGCGGGGAATCGAACCCCGGTCTCCCGCGTGACAGGCGGGGATACTTACCACTATACTACCGAGGATTATATTTGAAGTTTTTATAGATTTTCCCTGGCTTTTACTATACCAATATTATCGACGCTTATAATGCTTATGTTCTCTAACGATACAGCAATGTGCAGTAGTACAATTGTTCACTATGAGAATACTTGAACGAGAAATATCCCGTGCAGAGACCCAAGCACAATAAACTGTCCTATCTATATGGGATATAGAGAGTCGCATTGCGGACACGAGCCCACACTGCCTACTGCCCTAGAGCTGGCGCTATTCCAGGATTCAGTGAAATATTAGAGAACTAAAGAACTTTATAGGTTAAACAATAAACCGTATCAGCGTGATAATACTGACAATTTTAAATGACTATCGAGCCTGTACATATTTTCGTGCATTTACACGTTGTGGGTATATTATAAATCACTTAACGAATGCTCGTTATTTATGTCGCTTTGAGAGTTGTCTTACGCTTGTAAACCTACTGTGCGCTCTTTGAGCGGCGGTATATTACACGATTGCATAACTTATATGCGATGCACGAACCCGCTTCGGTTTTCGACAAGAAACTTTCGTAATAAAAGTTTCGGCTCTACTCCCTCTATTTCTCTGCCAGTGTAGACGGTTCGTAATCTTGTGGTTGAGAAAGTTCAGCGGCAAGATACAGCTACTGCTTATTAAAGTTATTCTTTTCAATTTGCCTTTGGGCTTCGTTAAGCTTCTCTTGAGACTTCTGACATTGGCGGCGTAGTAATCTTTTTAATAAGGACTTTTTGTTAGTGGAACATTTTTCTTTGCGCGAATTCGACAAACGTTTCTCAGCGTTACTATTCAATTTATTATTTAGTTTGTCATTCACTTGCGAGGGACTGGTCTTTGAAATTGTCTGATTGAGATATGATTTTCTTACCAGTTTCCGCTTTTTCATTAATAGTACAACGGAGCGCAGGTAGCGAAAATTTTCAATACTGAAAAGGTAGGGTGTTTCTACTTCGTTCTACGATTGGCTTTATTCTTCGAGTGGAAGAAATACCAGAAGGCAGGGCAAATAATGTCAGGTAGAATATAATAGAGATTCCCCAATTCCAATCCTAAAAGAAAAAAATATATTATTTCTGTATCAGTTCGTAATGACGTTTTAATCAATATTGAAGTGTAACTGATAAGCCTATTCATTTGTTTCATTCGCTACTTTGTCATATCTCTTTGATATTTAATATACTTGCTGCGCGCTATTCGATCCAAAAATTCATATCAGGTTCTGGTACAGCTAAGGGAAAATCGTGCTTGGGTATTACGCGTTTTGAAATTGATCTTGTATATTATTTGAAGAATTTTGGGTATAAGAAGAAAAAATAATCCTCCCCGGCGGGGAATCGAACCCCGGTCTCCCGCGTGACAGGCGGGGATACTTACCACTATACTACCGAGGATTATATTTGGAATTTTCATAGATTTTCATGAATCGGAGTAACAGTGAATGGTTATTGCATTAATTTCATATTTGCATGAGTGCCATGTCAGAATTAATATTTCAATTCATACTAAGAAACATGTGAATGTCGTACCTAGTTCGAAAGCGATTAGATGCATCTATTTTTAGCTCCTACGATTGTAGAGAAACATGAATATTGTGGATACACAGATGCCCGGCTAGCTCAGTCGGTAGAGCATGAGACTCTTAATCTCAGGGTCGTGGGTTCGAGCCCCACGTTGGGCGTTTAATTTTGATTTTGCTCATTGCACAATTCATTTTTCAAAATATTAAGATTGATCGTAAGGATTCGATGAAGAAAAATACTTAAAAATTAAACATTTTACTTTAATTAAGTACAGATCAGAAGTACTATTTCGATTTTAATTCTGATACTTGTTATAGGTTATTCATACTCTGATGGATAATGCGATTGATAAGAACATTAAGTCATTTACTTCTGCATAGATTATTTAAATGCAAATATTCCTCTCAGGACTTTTTTAATACCATTTATTTTATACCTTTTTCTTAATTAATACTATTTAATGATTTTAATTTAATGAAATTGATCCTATTAAATTCATTATTAATATAAAAATAAAAATTGCAATAAATATTAAAAGGGCGATATCTAAGTACATAGTGCCCTTTCATACTCAGTACTTTGTTTATAATAATTCTCCTGTTCGTTATAGACCTTCGTTATAGTTCTTAATTAAAAGAAATATATTACCTTTTTGTTATCTAAAAATATCTTCCTTCTCTTTAAAAGATCATACATAATTCCAGATTATTACAAGGTAACCTTTATAGTTGTCAATTTGGATCGATGGTAATGGAGTCTATACCATACATTATGCATCTCTCTTTCAATTCACTTTCAATCGTGGCAGAATATATGGCCTCATGTATAATTTCATAAACACAGATTGCATGCGCGACAACCAAATATAACAAGGATCTAGTAACCAATAATTGGATACAAAACATAAATCATAAATTATATAAACTAACAAATCTAGCAACATGTATGGCACAAATGAATATAAATATAAAATAATATAAAGTAATACACACACATAATATAATCAAGGGACCCCAAGCGTGGTAAGCACCGCCTAGTATACAATTAACTTTGCCTTTCGCAAACTCTCATCATTAGTGTGAAATATGGGTGATTACCATGCTCTCACTAAAAGTAATATAGTACTTTGTGCTGTACTATCCCAGTACAAAGAAACAAGATTTCAGTGCTTGGGTTAGTTGCACTTTATCGTTTTACAGTAGTTATTCAATCGAATATGCACAATTCAATATTCATCTATTATATCTCCAATGTATTAGATATCCGAAAACTTCAATTAACAATATAGAATACTTTCTAAGAGTCACAAATTACACCTGCCCACAGTGTCATACGTCCTCAAAGAAGAAATTAAGGGAATCCCAGCATGCCTCAGTTCCCGCGTGCACAATGCAAATGCGTACCAACTTCTCGCGGCAAATCCAAAAACCCTAGACACGTTACACGTAAATTAATTTGTCTAATCTAACATTTCCAATAAATTCCTTTGATAATTCAGGTTAAACGTACGTCAATGACGATATCCCATACAAGAAAGTCTTTAATTATAATCTGGCAGGACTACAACAGAACAATAACCCTTCTGTTTCTACCTGCCTTAACGCAGATGAACAATCGAGTGTTCAGATCCGAAGAGCCTGCCGATACTTGACCTCAAACGTGATAAAGAATCAAAAAGGACAAAGACGAGTGTAAAGGTCAAAAGAAACGCCCCCGGGTGGGCTCGAACCACCAACCTTTCGGTTAACAGCCGAACGCGCTAGCCTATTGCGTCACGGAGGCTGCTTGTGACGTCATTTTTTAAAAGCTTTTCCGAAAAATACAAAAAAAACAAGTAAAGAAAATAAATGACGAAACAAGATAAGCTCGGAACGAAAGTCCACAAGTAAATACTAGACGTACAAGTTAAAAAAAAGGAGATTAAACGATAGCGAAAAACTAGAGGCGCAGGCTGCATAAAGTCTCGTCACAAAGCTTTTCAAGCGAATAAATCTTTCGATCGTACGATTACTTACTGAGCCAGATAGAAAATTACCGATTCACACAACAATTGAATGCCAAATGGATTCTACGCGGCAATTTGAGTACCGTCGGGTTCGTCCTACATTGTCTAATGGAAACTGAGAATTGCCTGTACCTTTACAGAGTGTCAATTACTTCGTCTCCTCGTTGCCAGGACAATAGACCATTCGCTGACCCATCAATTGCTTCGGTACAAGTGTAACGTTTATGGTGTCACACTAAATATTCATAGTACGCCATAACGAAGGATTACGTCCAGTACCAAACGGATCGTCCAAAGGTGGTTCTGGAACACGAATCAACTGAATGTGCTAACTTCGCCAACTGAAATTAGCTCGTTCATTTAATATCTACGTTTGAACAAATTTTAGTCACCATAATATTTTCAACAAACCTGAACATATCCCTTGGGATTTTATACCCAGAAATGTAACACAGATTACAATAACGTTCAACAAAAATGTATCCATTACTAAATCTGATAGTAATCGTATATTCTACTTGCAAGGAATATAACTTTGCTCCTATGGTATAATATAATAGCATTGATCACTACTGCCTACTTCGAAGCAGTCGCCATCATCCTCGGAAATCGTTTAATGACTTCTCTGTCAGTCCATTTACGGTTTACGATTTCACGGGGCGTTATAAACTTTTCCTTTATGATTTTGTATAACTTCACTCCTTTCGGCAATCATAAAACACCCACTTGTGTTTATTCCATTGGCACTAACTCTTTGACTCTCATATACTTTTTTTTATATAAAAATGATATCACTTCCCTAAAAAGAACTTTAGTTAGAACATGATAGAAAGTAGTAGACGGCTTGGAAATAGAAATAATAAAAGGGGAAGACAGTTTGAAAGGGTTGTTGAATTGGTGGTGAATATATTTAGATTTTATCCACTATCTGAATGGAGGGGATAGTTTAGTATGCCAGTCACAGGATGTACCAACCTGGTGGGAGGAACCACTAGTGGAAAGTAGGAAGTAAGAAGAATGGCAGACACGGGGTGGTAGAAGGATAAATAACTCCCACTATCCCTTACTATTTGTTATCACTGGAGCCACCGACGTACGTTAAATTCTGAGCGGTTCTTCTTTCGTATATTGTTTTCTTTTCCTCATGAGCTTATCTTCAGCAATTGACTAGCTGCATTCTCTGATGAAATATGTTATGAGACTTATACGTATTTTTCTATTTCTTTTTGTACACGTACTTGATCATAGGTTGCCTTTAGAGATGTATAAGGTTGGATTAGAGATTCACTTTTAATTCCCCTTTGACAAACTTTTTTACTGTTACATATAGAGATCAAATAAGTATACATGCTCTCTAATATCCCCATGCAATCTCGTTATGCCTGACAAGACTTACAAGTTCCTATACTTGATCAACCGTACCTTGTACTTTCTCAAGAGTCTCAGTCATTCAATGATTCTGCTGTCGATGGCAAAAATATTCTTTTTTGACTTCAAAGAGAAAAAATTATGAATAAATTCAAACCTTACTGAGAATCTAGAAATTTGCAGTTATTCATATTTACACAAATTTACTATGCTTCCAGTATTATATACGTATTGCCGTCATGATATATCCTAGCAGCCCATATATGGCTTTTGCGTGTCCCATATTCTAGGAACGTTACGCAGCCAATAAAACGAAAGACGTACGAGAAAAATATTTCACCGTGGAAGTGAAAGAGCCATTTCTAAGCGAGAGGCCGTAAATAAATAGTTTACCTCTTGGTATCAGTCTTCCATGGTCACCGGTTGTAGACGAAGTACGTGGGGCACTCGTACGTTTCCACATATGCGTAACGATGCTCTGGGTATGTCAAATCATTAGGATTTCTACGAAGATCGCTCAGTGCCAGTGGTTCTGAAACACATAAGATTCTAGTTCATTAGAAAGAAAAAACAAAAAAACCAACGATTATTCGTACCTAAATAAATACCCTGTCACGAGCAAGCAACAAGGGGTGTTATTCTGAACCCTTAGAAGGCCCATGAAAATTTGCAATCTGCAAAAATGCACAGGATTTTAAAGCCAACGAACTATAGCAACATCAGTAAAACACTCGATACGGCGTAAAAAAAGGTCATCTCCAAGTGCATCGCCATGCGTGAACTCTTCTGATGCACGTTAAGGGTGGCTTTCCCTTAAAACAAAAAAGATTGAACCACCCCCTTGAATACGCTCGGTTAAACGTCGTTGCTGATCATGCAAAACGCTTGCGGAAACGTAAACGTTGCATTGCTGCACGTAAAGCGACGTGTACTTAACGAGCCATGAAACGAATCATATATTGTTCCATTTAGGGACGCAGCTTGAGTGTAGTACACGTTTAAATGTATACACGTACATACGTGGATACTTACCGGACCGTGGATAGGTGGCCAATTGACCGTGAAACACAACGTGGAGATTTTCTCCCATATGTGAAGATAAAGCGCCTGGTAATAATTCCGTGCGTTAACGTGCATCATTGCCCAGGCGAGCAAAGTGCGAACTAATACGACGTCACTAAAAATAATGAGTGTTCAAGAACTGAGTAATTCGTCACATTTAAATCAGACTCTTTCAAGCATAGATAATCAATTGACATAAAATATATTACATTGATTATCGATTGATGGACGTGGAGAAACTTAAATAAATTTTACCTCAGATCTTTGTATACTTTTTTAAATTTCTTGCTTATAATTTACTGGTCTGGTACCGTCCAAAAGTTTCCTACTGTCCAGAATCCAATTTAACATTCTTTCCGGTTCACGTGCTTCGCTCTAGTTGGAAAAACCCTTAGCGGATACTTCCTCTTCCGGTTTTCCTTCGACTGCTGTATGCTAAAGCCTAGACGTTATGCTCCAATTCGTCTGCCGGGGGGGCCCACGCATCGATGTTATAAAATCTAGAGGGTTGTCCCACCGTGCTTCTATGTCATTAGGTTGGTACAAGATCACGTACGCTTGTATCCAATGGACGAGGACGTCTACCTAGGAAGACAGGATCATGAATATTGGGTTTATATAGTCACTTGAAATACTACCTCGTTAAAGCATTGTGGTGGATGGTTTCTGCTACGACTTTTTTGCGACACGTTTTCGTTTGCCTGAACGAAGATATATTGATAATTTTTCGTCTCTCGCGTCACGTCCTTTTTTTCACACTGCGTTTTTCAGTTTAAATTTCCCGCTTGATTTTGCTTTGACATTATATAGATTCCTTGAGTCATAGCGTTATACCTACAAAAGTAATGTTATCTAGATAGCCCATATATGATTTTTCAATAACGCCTTGTGTACGCCGGTGAAAAAAATGTGTGTAATTTCCTAGAAACTCTTTTTCTAATTGATGAAACGATAACAGTTTGATTTTCAACTCCGTTGAATTTGGATGCTGAAACGGTAAGCATCGATTCGGTAGATGACTGCCAAACCAAATAGAAGAATACGTAAACGTCATAAAATTGATATTTATCCTGGCTCCCGTCCAGAGACGAAATATTGGCAGAGGTTGGTAGCCCCGGAAACGTTTCAGCTATCTAATTACACATTCAACCGACTTTTTGTTCTTTTCTCTCAAAAAATATACTACACAGTTACAATCGTAGATATACGTGAGAAATTCTTCATAAAAAATATAGCCTCCGTTAACCATATGTGGGTCAGGATCGTTTAATTTTTATGCTGACAATCAAAGGAACGACGTTATACTTTCCGCTGGAGACGATAAACGACGAACTTTTACAGGTCACGCATAACGGTTACGTAGACACTGTAAGGACGTATCTTTACGATCTGAAATAGGAGCCATGCATTCTGAGATATAAAAATATACACATACCAGTTCTGTTATCAAGTATAGCTTGAAATATGAGCACTTTTGAGAGCAAACATTAATTAACTTTGTTAATCCCAGAAGTCTCCCAAGTGTCCACCTTTAGTAACGTATAATCCGTAGGACTAGGTTAGCTTTTCCATTGCATCACGACACTCCTCGGTACAATTAAATAAGTAATATTGCATTAAAAGGATCAAGCGAGAGAAACAATTATAATTACAATAATCCTACCTTTCTATCAACGTCAGAGACATTTTTGTCAAACACTGTATGTACATACACTCGTAATTTAGCCTACCGTACAATTCGAACGGCTCGTACCGCGTAAGTCAAACTAATGATATAAATCATTCATATTTCTTTATTCCCATAATGTCGAAAACAAGAAAGTACGACAAATGAGAATCATTTAAAATAAAAGCCGTACTCGACAGTGATTAATTTAGTGAATATTCCATTCGATTCCCCGGTTAATTCCGAATAATTCAAACCAAAATAACCTCGGGATATTGTTACATTGACTCGAGTAGTAATGGCGGACAAGGGCACACGTAACCGACAAGCGTAACCCAGAAGTACCATAAAATCGGAAGCCTTTTAACGTCCATATAAATACATAGATACATCGTTCCCCTAATGTGACCCCAGTAAGATAAGCCACCCTTAACCAACGAGCCAAAGCCGCTCTTCTCCATATTAAACATTCTCCAGGTAAAACTAGCCTAAATTTGATAAAAGAAGTTCGGGCTAAAACACTGCTTGACATTAATGCAACAATTCGGTTGCATATAAATCAATGTGTATTATAAAGTTCCATGCAATATTCTCGTTAATAATGTCTATTTTATTGCTGACTAAAGAATTGTGCGAAATATTGAAAATTTTCCAATTTCAAACTGAACGGGTACTCGGTGTCTTCTTCCACCGTATTATCTGTCTATACGTTGTCGCAAGATTAGAATATGCTACAGCTTCCAGTATCTTCTTGGTATGTGGTATTGATAGGGTAGTGAGAGCTGAGGGGGTAGTCACACCACCGATACGGCGCTGGCGTGGAAGTCCCACCCTACCTTGTCTCCGGCACTGCTCAGTTGCGTTCGAGCCATTGCGGCGAGTGGACCGAGCGCTGCGTCGAATTCGTGATAAACTCGGTGAAGCGCGATTTTCACGTAGATCTCTGTGTTTGATCAATTACCTTTATCGATGAATCAAGATCGTTAATGTTTAATCGTCGTGTTAACGCGAAGCAACGTGAATATTGAGTGCGCGAGAATGAAATAATTTTATTGAAACAGTGAAACTGATTGTACAAGTGAAAACAGCATTGGCAGTAACATATTGCTGTTTCTACGAGGAATTAGAAGGGGAATGAAGTTCGATGGAAATAGCCGGTATTTATATAGTTTAATATATCTTTATACCAATATTAAATTCATTTTATCAGACGTTAAGCAGGTGGGAGCAATGAGATCAGGTGTGACATAATGAAACTTTAATGACGAACTAATTAAAGGCAGCGTGAGGTAATTGAAGTTTGATTTTTATTTGGTAAACATTTATTTGGTATCCCACATAATATGCTTTGGTACGTTAGTTTGAAATTGGAATTAATGCGTAGACGTCAATTATACGTAATTAATATCCTTTTCATTAGTCACTTTCCGTGTAACGAAAAGTTCCGTAATTTGGTCGCTAAAGTCAAGTGTGAGACTGTCTTGTTTAGCGAGTGAAACTTTGCCGTTACTTATTAAAGAATGAGAATCGTGTTTCCTTGTTCTCATTGTATTCAACAATGGCAGACAAGAACGATAATATATAGCCGTCTTTTGACGTATTCACAGTGAGAAGTACGTGTGACTTAATTGCTAATACAATTTTACCACCGAGCTTTCACGGAGCATCAGAATTAACGTACAGAGAGTGCAGATGCGTCTGGCAGCCATTTGGTAATCCAAATAAAATCAACAAAAGGTCATTAAAGTTAAAATTCGTGCGCGGTTCTGCTGGATGACAATATTTCACTTGTGCAATGACCTCGGCCGCCACTCGGGACAAGCGAGTACGTATTTTCGGGTATTCTACCACACTTGTTGTATAAACAGCTGGGCAATCATCATGTACAATTTTATTACGGTACCTGTTAATTACAATTAAAATGATGATGCGCGAGTCACGGCAGCCAGCTGGGACAATAAATTTTCACTCTTTCGCTAACGACCACGCGAACTGCACCTTCTGCGAGAGTTTTCCCTTAATTTGCAAAATTAAAAAAAAATCAATATCACTAGCCGAGTAGCAGCACAATAATTACATAATCCATGCTTTGACGAGAAAATACAAAATATTTCCCACGCCTCGTGCACGAGTAAGGATAATAAACAAAGAGGGGATGTTTGAAAAACAAGGGAGGCTAGTTTTATCTTAACGCGTCCATTGACTCTCAAATTATGGCATTGCAGTCTATCTGCACCGGAAGCACAGTACTCCACCCTCCTCGAAGTTCAAGACGAAGGGATGTAGGAGAGACAGTGCCTTGATCCCATGCAGCATCCAAAACTAACCCCTTTCCGAGAAAGGAGAAGGGCAAGGGTTGACAAGTGGTTCTGCTGAGAGCGGCTGGAAAAAGATTGTTTACGTGGCATCGTTCAACCCTTTGGCTGCCGCCATAATGAATAAGACAGGGGAGTGTCTGCCGTGACAGTAGACAAACCATGAAATGCACTTATGGGATTTTTATTATTCTCCAAGATTGCACCCGTGCTGCAGAGCAGCATCCCTTTGGTGAGAAGAAGGGGCGGTACCTTGTCAGAAAAAGAATTACTGTGAGAATCTTACACCGCAGGCGGTACGGGGGAGAAGCGTGCTGGCGTTTATTCAACGAAAATAAATCCTATGGCGTTACAACCTAGAGGTAACCCTGGTCCAGGTCCATGTGTGTCTGTTCTCCTTTGAAACGGTAGACAGGCAACACGCTTCTGAAATTGAAAGCACCGGCCAGAGGTCGATTTGGTATACCTGTAGGAGATTCGGTAGTGCCCAGTGGCAGGCAGGGCCATAGCCGCCATTTGCTCAAAATAATAGCCTTTCAGGGTAAGTTTGCATTATTCAGGGAGAAAACGTAAATCATCCCCATGGAGATTCTCGTATGAATAAATGCTACATGGGAAACGCACGGGCTTTACTGTATAGCAGGTACCTCGTAAACGTGTCAATTACAAGTACGAGCAATTGAGTGAATGACTTTGGAAGTCTGGATGCACAGGGGTTGATAGTGACGTAATATATGTATATGTATAGCTGTAGGTTACTCGAAGGGTTGATGCAATTCGCTTAGGAGCCATAAAGATGCGCGTGGCCTCTGGGTGCCTCAGCCTCCTGGGTTGGGTAACTTTAGGCCTCGCAAGGCTTGGTTTTCTGTATGCTACGTATCTATATATATAGGGGTTGCTATTGACAGAGGGAGGCTTGGTAATTCTCATGCCGCACTTTGCCAGGTTCTCTCTAGGCACGTCATGCTTTATAAAAGGGGTGGTGGCGGTGGTAAGACGGGTGGTGAAGAAGGGAATGCACATTCCCTTAGCTTCGGCATTGCTCACCAGGGGTAGAGAGAGGGGACGAGAATGTGAGACAGGGGTGGAAGCTAACCAGTGAACCCTAGGGGTGCCACCAGATGCCCCCCCAAACTCTCTTCTACTTTATAGTGCTGAGCTGTCGCGATTTAGTGTCCCATCCCTGGCTGAACGAAGCCACCCTATATGCAGGGGTTCCAGGGGGATGAAACTGTAGTGAGTGCAGCAGGGAGATTTGCTACTGGGCTTTTCTTTTATTTCATCCCCTTTGGATTACCGCTGCCCCATAGTCTTTAGGTATTTGACCAAAAAGTTCACAAAATAAAATCGCTTTGCAAGATCCATGTGGACAGTAGTTGTTTAGACCGCCGCTTTATTTCGTGGCGCTCGAATCGCCTGTATCGCTCCAGGATTATGCATCTTTGGATGAATCTCGAGCTCAGTACGTCGCTTGTAAATGCAGCGGCACGTTTATCGCAAATTCAAATCTCGTTCCGGTTAATGGAAACTGGCCTGCACCTAACTTTATTATATTTGGTTATATTTCAATTCCAGTATGATACGTTGCTACTACAAACATCACGTTTCTCACTGGGCAACTTTACGTCGCGTCGTGAGCCTGCATTATCTAAATACGAGGCGAATAATCCGCACGTCTGTCTCCGGGAATTGCCACGAGGGGCCAGGTCGAGCGGTCGCGTTATATTGCCTGGAATATCCAGGCCTTATTGAGAACCCGGGCTTTCATAATGTAAAACGGGCTACTGGACATTCAGCTGAAGAATCATTAAAGTCGAATGGCCTGGACCGAACTTTGTTGTATTTGATTATATTTCAATTCCAGAATGATACGTTGCTAGTACAAACATCACGTTTCTCACTGGCCAGTTTTGCATCGCGTCGTGAGCCTGCGCGATCTAAATACGAGGCGAGTAATCCGCACGTCTGTCTCCGGGAATTGCCACAAGGGGGCAGGTCGAGCGGTCACATTATATTGCCTGGAATATCCAGGCCTTATAGGGAACGCGGGCTTTCATAATGTAAGACAGGCCACTGGTATTCAGCTGAAGAATGATTGAAGTCGAATGGGCGAAGTCTGTATTGGAATGATTAACGTTGTGCAACTGTATGCGTATATATGACAGGAGTGTTGATCGATCAGTTAACTTGTCGGGCCATTATGTAATTATGACGATTATTATTGGTCACTCTTGGAAGATTGATCAAGGATCCCTCAAATAATTATACGCTATTAATCATCGATTCGATCGTGACGCCGATCCCGAGATGATGGAATATGACGATGATCCGACGTTACTGTGCGGGTTAATACTTGGTGACGAAACTATAGAGATTTTTTTAATTATCATCGGATAACATCGATCGCGATCAATTTTTTGATCACTCGTGATACCCGATTAATGAGTGTCTTGTTATCATTATTTTATAACCAATCATGGAACTTGATGTATATATATATTTTTGTCCGATTTCACGTACAATGATACAGTTGCCAACTGCAGTAAATTGACAATTATAATTTCATTTGATTTTTAATGACCAAATATCAGGGGATGGATTTTTGGTTCTAACGATATATTTTATTTGTCATTATCATTGAGATTCTTTGTTTCTCAACGTACCCCTGGTCCATTGTAATGACACGGTCCTTCAATGTATAACGAAAATTTGTAATTACGTCTGTAGGATTCGCCGGTTGTTTCCTAGTAGAAAATATGGACAGCCTTAAATTAGCTTGTCGCAAGGGGTGACTTGTAGAAATTAAGGGATCCATCTGTCTCTTCTCCATTTTACTTCGTCGTTTGCTCTGACGTAATTTACATGACGTCTACTGATTAATCTTTCATTTATATTCGCATGCAAAGTAACGTACAGCCGGATTCCTTCAGGCTTATCAAAACTGCAGGGGGTCCCTGTGTATATATGTGTGTGTGTATATATATATATAAACGATCATCCCCTTTTAGCGAAGTAGCCACAAACCACCCCAATAGTTACATTTGCCATAATAACAACGCGTGCCAATACTCCCCTAGATCTATATCTATTTTTATGTGCAACCACCGCGTGGTCGAGTTATGGCCATAAGAATGGGATGCTGCACCCCCTTAATGTCCAAAATCAATTTTTTCCTTCCATTTTTGACAATTGTCAACTCCCTTTCAATTTTCAACAAAAACTGCAATCCTTTACATAAAGCTACCAATTGCGCCGACGGCCTATTCTCCAATCTTTCCAAAACATCAATAAACGCACTTGCCCCAACACTTCTGGAACTGCATCAAGTTGACGTCATAAATATGCATCGAATTCTGGCAGGCACTACTGCACCACTGACAACCGACACGTGAATATACATATATATATCTTCCTTGAGCTTAACACGTGCAGCTATATACGTGATACGCGTGTAACGATTACTGAGCTTCCCACGTGTTTCGAGTAGCTATGTCGATTAGATGAACATTATCGAGTCACTTATGACGTTCTTGACACGCTATCTGAAATTCCTTTTTTTTTCATTTAAAACATGTACCGACCGTGGGATCGTGTCAGGCAATATCCAATATTAAAATATTAAAATTCAAATAATTGTCATTGGTAATTGCTGCAGGAGAGAATTAGAGATTTTGAATTTTATTGATTTTTAATTGTTAATTTTTTGGATCGAACGGGACTCGATATCGAACGTCTAATAAAATTATCATACGGAACGAGGTGTCTTCTTGTTCCTCATAAATTTTCTGTGGCTCAACTTGTAACACGTCACATAGATACCGGCGCTGCATTCGCGTCACGTTTTTATTTTCGTGGGAGACGCGCGCTCCTTGCACCTTGCCGTGCACAGAGGATGCATCTATAATACGCCTCCTGTTGGATTCTATTTTTAGACAAGCAGAAGTCAACACAATACCGGGGACAAACGAAGGGAAGTCTAGTAGATGGGGGATCTCGTAGACGTCGACGGCCAGTAATGGCCGCCGCCGGCTTATGCCCATGGGCCCTCGGTAGTCCTGTTTTCAGTAGTAAAAGGACGCGCCCTGTTGTCGAGCATTAATACTCCCCTTGTCTCTCTTGGTTATATATTTTGTTTTTTCTTCGTTCACTTTGTCGCCGTCGCGCTCGGTCGGAAAAATTACACTCGGAAACGAAAGTTTGACGCTCGGTCAACCTTCTACGTTAATTCGTACTCCGCGACGGTGGCGCCAAACGTCCGTTGCCGGTACTACCGTGTTTGTTTACAGTCCCCTCTAACCGGGTCAACCGTCGAATACGATAAAGCCAATCTCTTTAACGAATCTTTCCGTTCGAGCTTTAATCTTTTCTTTTATTCTTTATCAATCTTTCTCTTTGATGCTTCTTGATCATCTGGAAACAAACGCACTTTACGAAGTACCGATCGTCCCTCTGAAATCTGATCTTGGTACGCGTATCTTGTATTGGCTTGTGTTTCCCTGCCGGGATTTCAAATCGATATACCCACAGCTTTTGAGGGATCCTGCTGGATTAAATGACACCCTCTGACTTTCTCTACTACCAGACTACTCATCCTCTTATGTCTTTTACCAACAGATCAGGGAACACCCGACTTTCTCGTATCTGATCCTGAACGCTGCTTGCCAATCGTGCCCAAGGATCATTTTACGCTTGATGTCTCTTCCGCTTTCCTTTGACTTTGTTACTAATTAGGATCATCGGACAGGGACAAGGTAGGACCTTAATTTTTATCAAACTTTGCCACTCTGATGCATGAAAAATACGAGTCTCCTTGCGGACAGATAATTTACGATTTTTAATGAGGTTATGTATACGTGTATACCTATACGGATTGGATATCGGCGATAAGGCTTATCCTTGGTCTTTAATCGACCGCGAATTCAATTCAGAGATGGTGCACAGCGATCTGTAAATACAGCATCCAATTTTATGCTGTCTATGGTGCTGGTATGCCAATAAATTTTTGTAGGTCTGGACCAATTTTCTTTTTTTTTTCATACGCGACACTGCATCACTGACGTCAAGGGGTCCACGTGACATGTTTGCGTTTCGACGGGGAATGATTTTGAATTTTTTATTTTATTTCAAAGCAAGTATAGCAATGGTTCGGATTTTCTTCGAGAATCTTATCGGCGCCGTTACGATAAGGGTGAAATCTGAATAGGGTAGCTCTGATAAGGGTTATCTCGTTGAAGGAGAATCCGAGTGGTACCCTTTTCATCTCAGCACGACTAACTTTCGAACGGTATTTTATTTCAATGGTATTCGAGAGAATTCTGCGGAACAGAATTGGTCCAGATTCTAAAAGAAAAAATTGATCACACTCTTTTTCACCTTTAGGAACCCTCACTATAAATCAGTACTTAACTGATCGTTTTTTTATCGCTTTTCCGTCTCACTCGGTACTCTATATATATATATCCGAATCTCTCACGCATTGCGTATATATGTATTTCTGGATGCTTGCGAGATAATTTTTTGTGACGCATTTAGGTCACTGCGTTAAAATCCAGACGAAGGTCACATATGGATAGCTGCACGTGTTGGATTTTCGCAAATGTGACCTGACCTCCGACATCGTCGCCCGCTGCTCCCACGCGAGAGAAAAAATTTGTCTCGAAATTTTACGTAATACACGATAAACGGTATGCTGTGCTATACTGTATTGGATAGGTTCCGTTATTTTTTTTTTGTTAAGGTGAGAAGGAAAAGATGAAGAACACGTGCGTTTCGCGTTCACCCCCTCTCGCCACCCCTACCGGATTCCCCTTGATTGATGACGTTGCTAACGCTCGCTGGCTTTGTCCTATCTATATCTATATATTCGGTCTGGGGGTTCAATGGAGCATCCGAAGATTTGAAAAGTTTTCAACGTACCGTTAAGGGGAGGGATGGGTCCTTCAATTCTCATTCCTATTTTGTTTTTGGGAAAAAACGATACGCAGCCGCATATCGACGTTTGTCAAATTCCAATTATCATTCGTCACACCGCGTTCCTAGGGAATGAATTGCGATCCGACGGAACGATAGATCCATCGAGTTTCCTTTCTACGTGTCATTCAATCCCAGCCTTGACGGTCTCGTACGGATTCCATTAGTGGAAGCGTTTTCGGGATTGGGTGGGCAGGGTGTATTATATATATATTTCTTGTTTTATTAATGGACACGTAGCTGTAGTAGAACGAATTGTGGTTGAAATATGTGAAATGATAGGTTTAATTGTTATTGGTGATTTAGGTGAATTTTATGAGGTTCGTGGGGTTTTTTGGGACAATTCTTGCCAAATGGCGAAATCGTTGGGATTGGTTCTGTTAGGTCTTTTTTTTATTTTTTAAGGAAAATTGTAAAATTTCGAAAACGGGTCTTCTTTCACCGAACTCTCGTAGTACGACGATTTTAAATATTCCAGAGGCTGCTTCTGTCTTGTTTGTTTTCAATGGGACTATTTCGAGAGACGGCCTAGATCGCGAGCGATTTAACTTTCTGGTACCTGATTTTTACTTTTTTTTTGTAAGAGTTTGGCGAAGAAAGCGTGAATGGCCAGGGAACGAAGAAATATGTAGATAAACGAAATTCCCTAGTCACTAGATTAATTCAGGGGAATCCCGCGAGACCGAAGCTATTCACGGGTCTTGTGGCTTAAACACATCGTACGCGTATATAAACCCTATCGATTTGCGAGAGGCGTCCAGAGGGAGGTAAAAGGGCACCGGATGGAACCCAACGGAAGGGTAGTTGGTTGGAAGGGAAACTGTGATAAATTAAGGGTGCACCAAAATTGGAGATTTTTGTTTTGTTTTGTAATAACGCAGTAACAGTTGCAAAAATCGTCCCTAAATTATGTATGAAATTTTACGCAAAAGGGTGGCAAAATTTTTTAATTAATTCTCAATGTCAGATAGGGGTGTAAAGATTTAAGGGTTGGAAAATTAGACAAAAAATCTTTTTTGATCGCGATATACGTATTTCTTCTCATCCGTTTTTAGTTGACAAAGCGTCGCGTATAATGGATAAGGGTGGCAGTGTATAGGGGTTGCTAGGGGGTGACATTGTTCTTAGTAAAAAAAAAAAGTTTTTTACTCCTAGGCCGACGGGCATTATCGGAATTAAAGATTTATTTTTCCGTTAATCGCCAACCTGACGAAATCTCATTAGGATCGGACCTAAGGATTTTTCGAAACCTCGTGAGAACTACGAAACGAAATTTCAAGGGGTGTTCTCACTTAACTACGAGCTTTACAGTAGCTTGGTCTAATGCCGATCGAGATTGCTACGGCCCTGACATGAAATCGGATTAAGCACCAGAATTTCCCGTCACGCAGAAGCTTCATTAAGCCTCCCTGATTGCATACACAATGAGCCTCTTTGGAAACAGCCCTTTGACGCTTTACGAACGGCACAAAAGTACTGCGTTATACCAGTATACCTAATTGTAGTAAAAAAAAATTTTCAATTTTGTACAGTGAAAAAATTTCATTTTTTTACATCGTACTTTTGACAATCGTGAAGATTTTTCGTGAAGCAGGTAGAAGTCAATTTTTGAAAAATCCAAATTGTACATAAATTATTCATGAATCCGAAAATTCATGAAATTTTTTACATTTTTAATTCCCTCCCATTGAACGCTTCGACCTATCCAGGCAATTCGTTAGGGTTACGCCTATAGCCACACTTGACAATCCTGATCGACGGTCGTCGCGACGCCGGTCCCTAGGGTATATATCTCCAGTAAAAATCCTACAGGATTCTCCTGGACGCGGTTGTTTCCTGCAGCAGATTAAATCCCGACGATATCCGCTGGGATTCCCCTACGTCGTCAGCTGGTTCCTTATTTTGACGCATGGAGCGCTGCGACACACAGATTACCGTTTAATTAGAGGGTCCAAGGCCTCCTCGTAATTCAAACCGAGTCAACTATTTATAAGGATTAGTAGGATCGGATTAGTGCTCCCGCGTGCTGCTTTCTTGCACGAGGATATCACTCATTTGAAGTCGCTCATTGTAAAGTCACCCTACGTACATACGTACTGCACTGTCGTTTCGCGATATCGAGTGAAATTACAATTGGAACAGTACTGTCGCGTCACAATTCTTGATCCGACCTCGGACCATTATTCCCCATTAACGTCAGACTCACAGAATCGTTGCCAAGAGACAATTGACGATTCAAATTTCCCGCCTTTCATAACCTCACTTAAATATCCGTTTCAAGTGTCAACGTACTTTTCAAAACTTCGACACTTTGAAAAAGACAATTTTACACGCACCAAACCTGTATCTACCTTCAATGGAAACTCTCGCAGACAGTGGAAAAAAACCCTCGTAGTGACAAAAGTCAGACGAGAGTACGGCCGGCATAAGCGCGAGTCCTCAACGCGCGACAAAACGCGTTAACGCCAAAGAGACAGACAGGTATCAAACCAAGGGCCCTCCTAGTACAGCAGCAGACCTATGTGAACCTGGCACTCGATTTAAAAATAGTTTTCGTCGCTCCCAGTAACAACGCTTTCCCGTCGCTCTCATGAAAATCTTTCCCGATGAATAATGACGTTGCTTTCGCCTGGGGTGGAAAATTCCATCGTCACCGGACACAGACGTTACGATCAATCATGTTTCGGAGGCAATACCTATCGAATTCCCATGATCTCACCACAGTATATATATATATATATATTCCCTTCATTTTTTCATGCTCATCTTAGAAACCCACCCTAAGTGCATTTACCGTGTAAACAAGTGTCTAAAATCCACTAGGAGAATTCCTGAATGACTCATGCATATACTTTACCCCAAATGCAATTAGGGTGCGTACACACGGTAGCGATCGGCCGGAGCGATGGTCAGGAGTCAGCCTTAATTAAATTCACAGTGTCGGCGACCGATGTGTCAGCTGAGACTCACGTAACTCGGCTTGTGAACCAGCCCAAAATCGGCCGATAGTTTTTTTCTGCTCGTAATGACGCACGTCCCAGCGTCACACCAGGGACATGGATGGGACACGCGAGCACGATTCGTTCGTAACGCTATAATACGCCCGATCTGTCGCGATACGCGATCGTTGATAACGTTAAAAAGTATGATAAGACTCGTCCCTCAAACAGATCTGCTCATGCTTTTGATTAATATTTATAATTATTTAAATAGGGGTATCAAACAAATTTATTTTTTTTTCACTAACTCGCCCGATCGACTCGTGATTTTTTTTAAATTTATTTTTTATTTATTTAACGACCTAATCTCCTCGTGACGCTCCAGAAGAGTCAGAGATAAATCTTACGAGCGGGATGCTGAGACCGATTGAAATTCTTCCTCTCACTATACCTTCCACTCCCCTCCTTCTCCCCTTCAGGGCTGTCAGGGCCGTATCAAGTATGGCGCATATATACTTGGTATTTCTGCGTTTCTATTTGGCGACTGCAAAAAGGCTCGCGCGATTGTGCGACGCTTTCATGTGGGAAGACGATGGGATTTTGCGAGATGACATGTTTTTATGCATATGTGTAAATGGAAGGGTTGAGTTACGGTATGTCGTCTACTAGGTATAGTCTAGGTGCATCGACATATGTCACTGTACTGAGGTACCTGAAAGGGTTAGGTATAGTGGGTGGGTCGGGGTAGGGGTGCATGCACATGTAAAGTGTACAGTGAAAGGGGTGACTGGTTGACTGGCTGGCTCTGTCGACTGTTCGGAAAAGATCTGCCGGTTGCATGTATAAATTTATCCACCCGGTATACATGCTTATATATATATATATATGGGTAAAAATTGAATATGCATTGTGAGCCTGTCGAATGTATTTGAAAATGGCGACTGAATCTGACGAAACGTCTGTTGGTAAATTGAGTGAAAATTTTTGGCAAAATTGAATTCCCACGGTTACGGGGGTGGGGGTGGGATGTATCGTACTGATATTATTATCGGAGGGTAGCGGGGGGGGGGGGTGGAATGAGATTACATTGAAAAAAAATGTATCACTACAGATTTTTCTTTGTGCGAAAAAGCTATGATCGCCAGTCGCATTATTCGCACCTGTCAAGTTCCGTGGGGCAGGAGGGGCGGGGGGGAGTTGCGCCGTCGATTCGATTATCGATATTAACTTGGAGTGGGTTATTGGGGTGAGGAGCGGGGGAGGGGTTTCTCGATTAATTTTTCCTGACGAAACAAAATGGGAGACAACCCTGCCAAAGAGAACTCAGAAGAGAAAAATTAAGGCCAAGCGGTTGAGTTAATGCGGAAACGAGGGTTGCTCGCTGTGGCCTTGCTTTGGACAAAAACTACCCCTTCTGCCTTGGGTGACTTGTACATTTTTTTTAGCCCCCCCCGTTACACGGGAATCGCAGGGAGGGGTTGCTTTGGTCTCGCGGTACGATGAAAAAGTTTGCAATTTTTTTCTCTTCATTTTTTTTGCTCTTTCTACCCTTATTTATTTTTCGCGTGCAGGGGTTGGTTTTGAAAAAAAAATTCTTGGCCATACCCCGGCCCCTTCTTTTTTTTTTCTCGATTAAGCCGATAATTATGGCGACGAACGATGGCAATTTTAACGAGCAATTTGTCAACGGGGTAATTCGAAGCACTGCTACTACAACTGTCCCGGGCCTCTTCCAACGTCGGGGAACTCCCCCCCCCCCCCGCGCTCTCTTGCTCCACTTAAACTTTAACCTTTGACAAGGTAATGAATGGCAACGGGGCTAACTACCCTCCAACCCTTGTCCCGCAGTTCAGGCCACTATATATGTATATTGTCGTGTGTGTGTGTGTATATATATATTTTATATATAGAGTACACCCCTCCCCAGGGCTTTCTTCTCACAAAATCTACCCCTTTCTTGGCTTGCTGGTGTGTATGGAGCCCCCCCCCCCCCACCTCCACCCCTCGATAGCGATTAAACCACTTTTCAAGAGGAATTACGAGAAGCGACTCTTAACGATGCCAAAGAATTTGCGTAACAGCAGAATATTTATTTGTCTTTCGTAAATTTTTTTTCAAAATTATTAGTCGATCGATTTTGTTGTTTTGAACGATTTTTACGACCGCCTGCCGATTTAAGGGAGAATAAAAATACGGTTGAGTTGATTAGGCCGAGAGGCGACCCCTCTTCTCTACTTTTGTCATTGGCCGATAGAACGAAACCCTATAGGTACGCGAGCTGTTGTGACTTTATACTCACCTGTCAAATCTGACAGCTGTCATCCGACCACGTGCTCGAGAGGAAACTCCGTGAGGCATAAATGCGGGTAAAATTTTGAATCGTCGTCAGTGAAATATGCTTCGAAGCCAACGATAGAGAAAATTGGTTGGCTTTATTCTTTGATTATAAATCAATGACCCCGATATTATCCAGTCCGTTCGAGCTTCGCGAACAATTAAGCTCGGATCGTTAACGAATTTCGTTAAGCGTAATCAATCATATGGCACAAGGGGCCATTTCAGTGAAAAGGTAACCCTTGGGCACGTGAGACAGGTTTTCTTTTATTATTAGAGATGAGCTTGGAAGATAATAGTGATTCCTTGGTCCATGCGTGTATTTCATCCTCACAGTCGTACATACCATTTTTCTTAACCCTTTCGAATTTCACGAGTGCCAATCGATAACCATTTATTTTCATGCTGCTTAGGCCCCCGCGCACGTGTTGTCTAACCACGTTGTTTTTCTCTAAACGGAAAATACACGGAGGATACCTATATATATATACACACACAAATACCTGTGTTATTACCTCAGGTACCCCACTTATCGTTACTTCTGCCGAGTGCACACTTAGCCTCGAGATTTTTCTCACTTGTTCCAGAACTCTGTGTATGGATTGTGCTTAAGGGCACGAAAAGAGAAGGGAATCGTCCTCGCCAAGCATGGGACAATGCGCGCGTGAGTGGGAGAGAGAGGGAGACAGGGGACGAGTGGGATGACGGCTGCAGAGAAACAAGGACAGAGCGACGTACCTTCATAACGATGAAAAATGTCGAAAGAAACGACTCGCGTCTTTTGCAAAATGCCTAAGAAATTCTCATTTTGTCCCGGTGGCTGGGAGAAGCTGTGACGTTTTTATTCCCGTTTCTGGGGAATCCGAGAAAGTGTGCCTTTTTTTTTTTGATGACGCGTAGCAAATCTTACGGGTCGTTTCAGTCGTCGGGATCATCAAAGTTGTATGTACTTGTCGCGTGGGTTGTGCACGGTCCGTTATGGCTGAGTGATTTGGGTGGGGGGGATTTTTTTTCAACAATTTTGAAATTTATCTTATCACTTATTCGAACTTGACGTTTGCGAACGTCAGACGGCTTTTTTCCACCCTCTTGCTGTATCTTCCTATGAAAAGTGATCATCCTCGAGTGCCAAGACTGCCACTTGAATAACAATTTTTCTGCCGCTACGTGGCGCAGGGGTCTTGTGGGGTAGTTTTTTTTTCTTTCCTTTTTTTTTGTTCATGGGGCGTGGCAACGTGAAATTCTATCGTGCAGACAATTTTGGTTAATGCGAAGAAAAAGTTTTTATTTATATCGACATTTTGGGGGGGGGGGGGGGGTAAAATTTTTTTGGATCCAATATTTTATTTTTATGGGAAAGTTTAGGGTGCGGGGGGGATGCAAATTTATGGTTTTTTCCGTCGTTACTGAATCGTCTTGAAGATTCGACGAAACAGTTACCTTTTGAAAGGTAACAACACGATCGAAACACCCTGTAGATCTGGGGTTGCCCTGGGGGCGAGCTCGCGTGTTGCCATGACAACCATCGCCGCCCCCGCCATCGTCAGTGGTTCTCATTTTGCACTCTTTGTGGATAGAAGAATGCTACCCTCGGACTCGCCGCTCACCCCCTCCTGCCATCATGTTCCCATAAGCGGAGATCAGTCCCTGAAAGGATTTCCGGGCTGCGAAATAAGTTGAGAGTAAGGCGGGAATTTTGAAAATTTGTTGAAAATAAATTTCGAATCGCTACGATCTCTTGTGACAAGATGACCCTTGGAAAATATATTGAAATTTAAAAAGAAAACAAATTGTATTTCTGTGCGTTTTTTTAAATTCAAATTTATTTTTGAAAAATTTTTATTAGCTTGGCAAAAAATGGAAATTTCTTTTACGACGGGCATATTGCCCAATTGCCCCTGATACATTTATCTTTTGTAACCGTCTTGGTTCTGGCAAGGGTTGCTCGAATTTTTAAGGGTGCTAAGAAAAAAGAATGTACTCCTACCCCTTTTTCAAAATCGTACACACTTGACGCCTTTCAATGAAATTTGGAAAACCTTTTTGCCAAGATTTCACCCTTCTGCTGTCAGCTGAAAGGCAGCAGTATGGTTAATTTATCTTATCAAGCCTTTTATTATTGCTGGCCAAAAGCACCCTTTGGATATAAGTACGAGGAAGAAAAGTACCAAAAACCCCCCCTCTGTTCAGTATCGGAGGATTGGATAATGCAATTGACTTTATTTCACAATTAATAAATTATTTCGATTATTTCTTAATCACAGTACACAAGGCGCCACGCGCATGCGCGAAAATGTATATTACTCCGTAGGATATTAAAAGGTAGTTGGGATACGAAATAGGACGGCCATTTTGTATAAGAAACCAAAAGCAGGCATTATCCTTAATTTATTTTATCGTCCCACCGTCGCTCCAGCAATCCCATGGTAATCCTTAAATCCTGCAGGACTCGTGTCGCCACTCAATCCAATTGATAACGCGTCCCGGCGACAGGGACGCTCAAGATCATTTTCATTAGTTCCTAATAGATACGAAAACGAAATCTGACTCCGCGCGACGCATTGAATTAGGTGGGCCGAATTTAGACGAATTTCCATGAAAACTGGCTACCTCGTTACATGCGGATAAGCAATGACGTCGAATCGGCCGTTTTACCATGAACGAGCCCTAAGTTCTTAAGAGCTTCTCAACAGGGGATGATTTTTCACTTATCGCCTCTGGTGTCTCTTTGTCAAAATTCACTTTAACCTTTCTTAACGTATAACGTTACCAAGTTTAAGGGCTGACCCGCAATAGGCCTTAGGGCATAAGGGTGCTCCTACTATATATTATATAACAGGCGTGGCGGGTACGTGCGATATCGGGATCAAAAATTGTACCTGGACTCTTGTTTGCCCCGCTTAAGCGTTTTCGATCGGTTTGAAGGAGGGTTGAATTTTCGTTTTCACCCCTAGAGCCTCGGGGAAGAGTACGAAGCCTTATTTAAATACTCCATGGGTTAAAGCCTTATAAGCAGCTGCACGAAAAAAGTTACATCGATAAGGAAAATTTGGAAATTTTCAAAAGGGTGGTTCTTCATAATACTTAAGATCATACAAATACCTTGTACACCCCTCTTTTTTTTTGGTTACTCCGTCCGGCGAAATCGATTGAAATTCTTGGAAAAATTCTTCCGAAAAGAATTCTTTGTATTCAATTTTCCTTCCGAGAGCCACCCCTATTTTTTATTTCTCTGTTGGACCACCTCCCACCCCCCGACCACGAATTTATGGAAAGTCCACTTATTTCTCGTTCATCCCCGTCAACCGGCATCATCCCTTTCAGCTTCGCATACCTTCTTCCTGGTTCCTACTACCCTTGAGATTTTACAAGCACTCCAGGTTATTCCAGGTTCAATCGACGTGACGTCATGAGACCTGGGAGGCTGGTTACTCGGAGACTTGGCCGAGTCGTTCGATCTCTAGACTTTTTTTTTTTTCGGTCCAAACCATACCTTTATACTCTTCCCTGTTACGACGTGCTTGTTCGTCTTTTTTCGTCCGGAATTAAAACGTCAAAAGGCGACGTACACACCGCACGCGGCAGACTCGCGAAATTACGTCGAGAGCGATTGGCCGGATTCCAAAACGTCTGCGAAAATTTGCCCTCGTTTATCCGCCAGATCGCCTATTCGCTCGTTTTCGCAGTGCACCCACGGAGAATTTTTCTTTTGGGATTCGCGAAAATGAAAATTAAGGGTTGAAAAGCGCACCGGTTAAATTTTGAAGAAAAACGTTTTAGTATCTTGTTTCTGTATGATAATGAATTTGCGTTAAGTATACAGGGATGATTTTTCCTATTGAGAAATTTTTTTCAACCCCTACAAGCTCAAGTTATTCGCACTATGCGGTTTCAATCAAGGCACCTGCTGACGTATGAAAAACCACCCCCGACGACCTTGGACGAATGGACTTTTAATTAATGGTATTTAAAAAAATTTATTTACTCTCCCCCTTTTTTGCATTTGGTAAAATTCATTCAAAAGGGCATCGCGAAATTACGCGCGCAACTCCAGCGCCAAATTATACGTTTCCAACGGCGGGTTTCACGTGGTCGCAGGAATCTCGGGCGAATTTTTATCCCCATGAATATTTCCACGCGTGCCAATTTTTACCTTTGCGCGATCCCCGATCCTAAGGGTGGTTTCTATGAATTTCTTCGCGACACCCGTTATCGTTGTCCTTTGACTCTTATTGTCTGTTCTCAACGGCTCCTTTTTTTTTTCATCCCTTACTTGCCTCTTTCAAAAATGTATTCGATTTTCGTATAGTTTCTCTGTTGGCCACCCTGTGAACTCTGATACGAGGCGACGATAAATTAATGGATACCGCCGAGTTCGTAAAGCTTCTTTCGCAACGAACGAATTTGACTTGCGAAGTTAAGCTATCTTGGGTTTCTAAGTCTTTTGTCCCCGAGGGAGCGAAGACTGACAGTTTCGATGAATTCCTTTCTCTCCCTCCCTCCCCCCTCGTCTTTCTCCTTCCGTTTCGTCGGCTCTTGGGGGTAGGAAAATAAAAACCCTAAAAAAAAGATACGACCGTGTCTCTTCGACTACTGTCATTTTCTTATCGATCGATAATCAATGCGCTTTTTTCCCCTAAATGACCACAACTATTGCTAAGACCTAAGGGTTGAAAATAGGGTCACCCAAAACCAGTTTAATGCAAGGGTGCTTATCGTTAAATTCATCAAGCACAAACTGTACACCAGATATAGGGGGGGGTGACGTTTTTAATTTAGAATAAGGGTACGTACACAAAAAAAAGGGCCGATTCTCTTGGTGGTTAGGGGTGAAAAATAAAAGACGTTTTATGCGCGGGGGGGGGGGGCGGGCGGAGGGGTAAAAGTTTCATCCCCATTAGGGGGGTTGCGCGGCAACTCCAGACGCGCGTCGTGATCTTTAGACAGCAACCCTCGGTAACGACCTACCTATCCCCCCCCCTTCCTCCCACCCCACCCCCCATTCCCACCTTAATCGAGCATTCCTATTCTCTGGCTCTGCACAGCCGGGACAGAAGGGTTGAAATATTTTGGAGGCTGCCCCTCTCACAGTTTCCGCGCAACCCCTGCGCGAGTCGTCCTAACGAAGCGCGGTTGCCCTGGCGTTTATGTTTTATTTCGCAAGATGGCCAGGAGGGACAATCGTTGAAATCGCTCGTGATGGCAAAGTAGGGGGTGGGAGGGGGGGATGCCATTTAAACCCTATAAGGACAAGTCTTTTCACCCTGCCTGATACCACCCTTCGCTTACGGGAAGGCACGACTTTCCACCCTCTTTCACCCTGAAAGAATATCGTGTTTAAGTTTCTCACCGCCCCGCCCCACGAAACCCACCCCTATTTCGCAATTAGGTGCGGCAACCCTGGAATTTCTTTCCCATGAATTTTTACGAGCTTCTTCGACTGTCGGCGAGGCTTCCGCCGGCGTGGGATTGTCTTTGGCCGTGACGAGGAAAAGGCGCTTTGGTTTCTTGCTGATTTTTTTTTTTTTCGTTTAGAGAGAGAAAACACGTAATTTCGAAGTGTACGCTTGCGCCGGGGAATATAAAATAAAAAAAATGAACGACGTACAGGACGACCGTTGAATTCCCCAGAGTGGTTGTTGAGTGGGGGTGAGGTGGGGGGGCCGACTATAATCCCCGGACGCTATGACCGTAAAAGAAGAGCGGAAAAGAGATGCATAAAAAAATGTTTTAAAAAAAGCGTTCTGAAAAATATGCGAGCCGAAGTTTCTTGGAAAATTTTTTTAGGGCTCCTTTCGGACGTGGAACGGATTAAAGTCATATCGCGAAATCATACGGATTCGTTCGCTGGAATTTTGAATAATTGGTGGTGAAATGCGTGAAATATTGCAGAGAACTGCATGTTTTTTTTTTACCTGTCGGCTTTCGCCGTATTACGTGATGATGCGCTCGGTCGATCGTTGAATCGCTGAATTTTCCAGTAAAACATTGAACGAAATTTTAACGGGAAAATTTTGTCTATCTCGTATGAGAGTGCACAGGGGAAAAGTGCATGATGGTGAAATTTAGGACAGGTTTTTACCGAAAGTGGCGGAGCTCTGAAGTTTTAATTAGGGTACTCACTTAGCTTTGAAATAGATCCTAATTTTGCAATAGTTTTTATTTTGATTTTCAACTTTGTCGTTTCCAGCTTTATTGGCCACCCCGTGTTTCGTGTCTACAAGCCTTCTTAGCCCCTAGCTTCGTTACGAGGGTGAAAACTTTGCCGTTTCTACTTGACACTTCACACAATCTGCCTGTGCTATACAGGTCTGCCAACTCTGGGCCACGTCGGACAACCGTAAACAGTAGAATAGGATGGAGCTATAGTCAGTACGGATTAACGAAAATGCCTGGTGGATTTTCAGTTGGCAACTCTGACTACTCCCATTTGAAAGTTATGCAGTAACATTCAAGCCTCGTCCACCTATATGATTCAGGGTGGTTCTCGTGGGTATCCAAAAATACGTATGTTATGTTTATAAAATTCTTTAGTTTTATCAGGATGGACACTCTGTAAGGCAATACAGTGTAAAGTCTATAGGAGGATTTTTTGTTTCTTAAAATTTACTAGAATTCTTATTTTCCTAGTGATCTTTCCAATTGGGAACGACACCCCTCGGTGCATCGTGCTATTTATTCCCGTCGAGTGACTCAGGCAAATCGACGCTATCTTTGGATCCATTTTTTATCTAGGGAATCGTCTGGCTACATTGGCTCTGACGTGTCGTCGGGGATTCCCCTCAGTTTCCCTAGGGAACGATCAAGCCAATTCCGGACCACGTTACACGCGCGCCTGTCTCTTCTGCCTGTCGCCTCGCAAAAATGGAATCGAACTGACTTTACCCTTGGAAATTCGTAAATTACATACACATTACTTATTCATATTTGATTTTCAAGGTGTCCACGATACTTGCCGCTTCCATTCCCAGTCAGTCATTCGCACCTTGGATCTTTGTAGCGAAGGTATTCCATGGGTCGAGAAGTGCTAGAGAGTCGCCTAGGAGAGAAATAGAATAGTAAGCAGGGGTGGATTTTATATTCAGGATGCGCAACACTTGGACAACCCCTGGGATCACACTTTACTTTATTTACACTTAAATGGATATTTTTATACCTTTGGTTGCCTCATTGTATTTGACTCTGACATTGATGGGAATTTACGTGGGGAATTTAATATTTTTCTATTTTTAAGATTTTGGTAAATCTTATTCCTTTTTTTTTGTACTCGTTATATATGCCAGAGATATTGCTGTCTGAGAGATTTGTAAATTCCACAAAATCGAAGAATCCCATTCCCTGGAAGAATATACCCCCATCGTCGTCTGTTCATCCCCTAACAAATTATAACTTCCCACTCGACCGACCAAGCTATTAGTTGCTCATAGTTTGGCATAGGGTGTATAATTGAATACCAGGGGATTCCCCTTTTCTGGGGGTAGGATCCTCCTCCCCTCCTGCAAAGGGATGCCGAAGGGATAAAGTGTCCCTACAAGTTACCTCGGGAATCACTCACAGCAGAATCCACACTTGGTGGCAGCGAGTGTCGGTAAGCGCAGCCACTCCCTCTTCACCAGCGGGTTGGCACCGTTATTTCCGGTAGTGCTTGCTATATCTACGTAGAACCGGAAGCTTCGTCGGATCTCGACTATAATTTCCGTCAACTTTTAATTCGTATTTCCAATTCGCACAGACGACTCGTTTCGCCCGTAATTGCGATAAGTACGGAATAAATGAAAATTCCTACAGCTCCCATTGAAATTTTGGCAAATTAGAGAAACTTTTTGAAAAATCCCAACGAGCCAACCTTTTGAATTCGAGAGAATGTCAAAAATCGTAATGACAATCAAGGTACAGGTAATTTAGTCAGATACCCATCATAATATTCAGATGTCAGTCAGTCAACGAATAAAAACGTATTTCGCGAAGCTTCTACGTACGATTGTGAATTTTGCTATCAGCCGCGTGTACATATGTACCTGAGTAAACAACGGTTCTATAAGGTACATGGAAATTGCGCATATGGATATGCAAATCGACGCATGAGAACCGGCAACAGTACTTTACTCGAAAGCCGGGCGACATTGTCGACGTAAAATTTACGGTCCGCCGCGTCATAATACGAGACGACACAAGGTTTGCGCTATACCGTGACTCGCCTTCGCTCCGCGTAGACGCCGCCATATTGGTTATAGCGAGACGCCTCGAATTTTCCAGAATATCCAGCCGTCTCTCAAGGACTGTCGAGCCAACCAAGGAAGGGTCGAGATTGAATTCCTCTCGGTTGAATTACGACTCTAATTTCCCAAACAATTGGCAAAGCTGAGAAAGCACCTCGATAAAGTTCAAAAGCGTTCCAATAACATTTTTACTTCGGACTGAACCGACTGCAGCGCCACTTTTTTTTTTACCGAACCCGACGAGCCGAAGATTGCACAATGTTGTTCTTAAATATTCGTTTCAAATTCTTTCCGTGCCACGTGATGTTACCAGATAAGGTACTTTGTGGTCCTAGCATTATTATCATGCCTTTACCCAGAGGCGATAAATTACAGGGGTCACTACCTACCACTACTACTGCACTTCAGTCAACCCTCTGCCAGCCGCGCGAACGGTTTGCTTAAACCGGACGACCAACGAGGCTTTGTCCTTCTAGAAACTACTACAGCCCTTTGCTGTAACCTAAAACTGGCTAACTGACGCTTCAATGCTTTTTTCTAGATTACGGTGTACCCGTGCTTCGTTTTAATTAATTCGTATCACTGAAAATGAGAGTGCGCGTTAAAAGGTTAAATTGTATCTTCTAATATCATTGCCCGTCGTGAGATATATTCTGCCTTTGTGTTGACGGAAATTATAGCAATTTCAAATCTACTTACAAACTTCTTCCGACGGTCTCTGCCTCGAGTCTTTATGGAATTTTAAAACCGGCACTTTTCTCACTTTTAAATAATCTCAAGTCATCGCTTTACGGAATTTAACTATAACTATGTAAAATCTTCTTACCAGCCACTAAAGCGCACTGCGCAGTGAATAAACTGAATTCAAAACTTTCCCAACTGCCATTGGATTAGCATATATAATCGGATTCGACGACGATGCCTCGTCACGAAACGTCTTAACGAACCGTCGCAACGCTTCTACGCACACTTCGAATATGCAAATTCGTATCTTGAGTCCGTACCAAGCTTATTTATTGTCTGGCAGAATTCCTCTATTAATTCCTTGCAAAAGATACGTCCGTGGCATTTGGACGTGTTGGCTAATTTACAATAAAACAGTGTAAAGGCAAAGTACACGTCTCTGAAACGTCGCGCGCGATCTGTCTTGAACTTTTATAACGTCTTCCAGAGAGTCGTGAGATTTTCTTTCCTCGCGGTAGACCGCATTCAATGCATATAAAAGTTTGAAAACATGTGATGGAGGTGAAATGAAAGCACTCGAAAGTTTAAACGTTTCGCGTCTTACCGTCGGATAGAAGACGTACTCGTGTATTTCGCTTCTGGGTACATTTTCAACGTCCTTTTTCACAGTCCAGAACGCATCAAAGCAGTTCTGAGTTTTTGTTACGTTGTAGCTCTGAGTTACATAAGAAATAAGGGTGCGTCAAAAATGGTCCCCATCGTGCACCAGCTCCACGTATATATTTTTTACTTTCCACTTTATTATACATGTATATGTCTGTATATAAGCCCTGAACCCCTCGTGGCCGTTGATAAGATTTTAAATCGGACCACGGAAGGCACCCTCGCAAACGATACATAACCTAAAATTGCTGAGGCTAAGCTGCGCTGTATTAAGACGTGGATGAGCGATGTATATATAAAAAGAGGGATAGCAGCTTCAAAACATACCTTAAGATCTCTCGAAATTCTTTGTTTCAGATATCTCGGTACCTGATAGTCTAAACATGGCGAGACTGGAGACACGGAATCGTCGGCATTCTACGTTGACAAGATAAAAATAAAAGCTCGCCATGCTTTAGCCAAAGGTGGTAGGACTGCTGTGCTAAATACAAGACAGGGAAACATAACCTAAAGTGTCCTAATGAACGTAAAGGGTACGGATGAGCTTACTAGTAATGTTTCAGGGCCTTACTGGCGCTGGAAAGAATGTCGCGCGGTCCCGTGTAAATAGTCGGAGTTAAAAGCCCATTGAGCAGTTTACATGTAAATTCGCGAGCGACAGCCGCCATGACGTCTAAAGAGAGTACGTAACGTAGGTGCGACGCAGTGAGGAAGCGGCGGGAATTTTAAAAGTCGAATTACGAAAGTGAACGTATTAAACACAGCTTTAAACAGTGTTTCCTTAATAAATAAATAAATAAATAAATAAATAAACGTCAGCCACTAGATCACTAAATTATTCGCGTGCATCATGTTTGGAACGAAGCTGCGTACTTGGATGGAGGCGCATATCGTGCGACCGAAGAAGAAGAAGGACAGAAAAAAGGGAGACAAAGGTTTCGACTCGAATTGCAATTCGCCAAGCAGTCACAGCGCCAATCGATCATCGGCCTTGCATCAAGTGAGTATAAATATTTATAAATAAAAATAATTCATAACGATTCTCTTTGATCTCTTTGTCAACCATCCTCCTCATATATACATATATATCTGACTCTCGCTCTTCTGCGTATCCTTCTCTCTCAATTCTCCCTAATAAAATCGTTCACAATTATTTTCACGCAAGAGCCCCTCCCGCTATTCGGATCCTCTTAATATTCCACGGCCGTGCACTTGGCCCTAATGAAACCATCAGAGAAACGGAGGAGAGAGCCAAGCGATATTTATGGGACGGAATATTAACCCCTTCGTCATCTCCACGGAATACATGTATACTACATGGTCCAGCCAAGCGAAGATAGTAATTCAGCCAGTTAAAATTCTCATGCTCTTAAACGACACATATACATATACAAATTTAATTAAACCTTCTTTTTCCATAAATTCACCAACGCCAAGTACATCAATTCAAAATGGACCCATCCCTCTGTTATCCATATGGTAACTTTTTGGTGCAACCAGAAGATATGCATGCTCGATGGACACAGGCTACGTTCGGTAGAGGGTGCAATTCTGTCTACCAGAAAATTTGTTCATGTCAGAGGGTAGGTTCGTACCTATCACTAGTTCTAGGTTGAAACGGCTATTTTACTCTCGCTAGCGTTTACTCGTTGTATACGTGCTTCTCCGCTAATAGACCTCCGCTCTCTGACCCTTTTGTACTGGCTGGCTAAGAAGACCAAGAGAGAAAAAGAGAGAGAGAGAGCAAAAAAAGAGTAAATGACACAGAGAGACAGAGACTGAACTAAGAGAAGCGTGAAATGACTTAGTACTTAGGTCCCTTCATTGCCATAAGACCCGCACAAGATTTTCTCCCTGGTTTCATATTTTTTTCTCTTTTCTTACTTCTCTTTATCTTTTCTCCCATACGCATCGTCAAACTCACCCCTTTGGTGCCTCTGCTTAATTCCCCCTCCCCCCACCCCTTACGCAAGACCGTGCACACCCAATTAGTGCTCGTTGGCAATTCTTACCCCCCCCTCCTCTCCCTGCTACCCTTATACATCCCACTTCTACTACATTTTCCTGTTTCAACGTCCACAGCGACACCAGACGCTTGCATGAATTCTCAAGAAGGTTACCCAGACAAACGCCTATATACACTCAGCGGCTACCAAGGATCATCGGAGTCATCATTGAGCGATCTCCAAGCGTCAGTTTTGAGTCGTTAAATGAATTATTAGCCAAGGAAGTTTATGCCGTTGCTGACCTTCGCTACTTGAGCTCGCTGGATCGACCCTTGAACCCCAATAAATCAATTTCCGGACGATACCTTACTAAAGGTTCTTCTGGGTCAGTCTTCCTTACGTGGATGTTTTCTTTCTCCCAGATACACCCAGTGGAGGCGCCAACCAAGAACGTCGACAACATCCACCTGCAGACTGCTAGCTACACTGCGGTGACTACGTCCTCGGGTACTTCCGGTGGTACCGGAAGCGTGAACCTATCGTCGCCGGAGAGTGCCTACAGCACCGGATACTCGACCGACGGGACGTCGCCCGGGACGAGCTTTCCTCCTGAGTATTATATAAATATTAGGACAGGAACGCACTACTTCCAAAGCGGCAAGGGCAGGGCCAAGAGGGAGGGAGGACTCTCGACCCTTGCTGGAAATGGAAAGGTCGGGGACACGCAGGAGTCTAGGGAATCTGGGAAAATGCCTAGAGAGAACAAGGAGACGAGGGATCTCAGAACGAGCACCCCTAACAAGGTAAGGGCTGGATAACGGGCTGGTTATTAGCATTATGGTCTCTGAGGGGTTGGAGCATAATTTTATTTTCTCTATGTACTGTACAGTCTCTGGGGCATTTGCAGATAGTTGCTGATTGGTGGGGGCGGAGAGGGGGAGGGGTGTGGAATTTTTATTGGACGAGTAACAGGGATGGACCGGAAGATGGCTTGAAAAGTTTTTAATTATGCCCAGGTCATCCTGAGTTCGGGTTGAGACAATTATTCATGACCCTTTTATTGAAGAATCTTCGTGTTGGATTTCATTAAAAATATTCAACTTTTATTCTGGCCTTTGAGCGCTGTCTGTTTTTTCTTTGTATTATTTTTTCACCTTCTGTTTTTAGTAACCATCTCGCTAACTCGAAAGTTACTTGAGTCCCAAGGAGATGCCGGATTTTGTTTCTGGCTCAGACACACTCGGCTGACCCGTAGGAAGGTTCAAGAGGAAATTTGCGCATCTGAGATTAGCATCGCTTCGTCGGGATTCACCTCTGGTTTTACCTCTCAAAAGGGCTTCCTTTTCCTACGGTCTTCTGTCACTGGCAAAGCTATGACTACGGGTTGCGGCGCGGAGCCGTTTATCTCGTTCCGGAAATACACCGTGTACAGTTTCGAGTGACGTTTTTAACGAGAGATAGAAAAACGTGACGGAAGTATCGTTAAGATATTTTATTCTTCCGTAATGGTTGCGGAGTTATCATGTATTCTTTTTCTGTGGAATAAAAATCCACTGGTTGTACGCATTACCGATGCGCTTTTGTCGAGCAGATACTCTAGAGACAAAGGAAGCAATTGTAATTACGTTGAAAGATTTTTTTTTATACGTCAAAAACTTTGTACTGGAAATTTATGTTGAATTCAACGTTTCTCATTTACATTCTGTCCAATGACTATATCTGTCATGAGTATATTCACTTAGAAAATGTCACGTTGGGCTTTCGTACATTGAAAGATACGTATATCTGTCATTTCGCAACGAGGGAAATATAAAGAGTGGGGTAGAGAGAGTCGTCAGAGTATTTTACTTTTTTTTTATTTTTTATATTCCAACCCCCTACATACTCTGCCTATTCGACAGGCAATAAACGCCGGACGCTTAATATGCTAATTTAATTACTCGTTGTCCAGATAAAATTTCCAGTTCGACAAATCGTTATTTGAAAATTTCCCAGAAACAGTCGTAACAGTTTCTTCGCCGAAATGTTACTCGTCGAGCCTTGTGATCAATTGAAACTTTCTTATCACAAGCCTTTTGTCGTCGTGTCGGAGCTCAAATAACTTCTTGTTCAATGTATACGTCGCTTCGATCGATCGGTATAACCTAAAAGGGTATGAAAAAAAAAATATATTGAAAATAAATGACAAACACCGAACACCACTCCCACGTCCTGTCCAGTCGCTCAGTCTCATCCCCGTTGCTCCATCCTTGGCAAGAGAATCCGATAGTAGACGATAGCTTCGATTACACTAGATATCCTGAAGTAGAGTCTGGACGTTCGACGTGAGTTATCGAATCGATCTAATTACCAGTGATTGGCGTCACTGTCTCGAACAAAACCTAACTTCACTCTGGATAAACTTTTGCGGACTTCACGAGTTCAGCACGCAATCAGATTCCGAGCTTTGTCCTACAGGAGGGATCCTCCATTAGGTATTCTGGGTCTGAAGAGCAAACTAATTTCATCCCCTTGAGAAAAGGGGTTGAAGCTGTCTTATTCTACCAATAAAATCAATGAGAAGCAAGCTGAACAGCTGAGAAAATATTGATACTCCTTGAACAGGGAGTCTGTTGGCTAGTAAAAATTTTGAAGGAATGATTTTTCACTTTTTCTAACAAAGTTGAATTGATCTTTTTTTTCCAGGGTCCTGACGATCCAATCAACCAAGTCTCCAAGCAACAGCAACAACAGGAACAACAGCTGCAACAAAGACCCTCCAGTCACAGACGTACCGAGTCCTACTCTGCTGATTCGTCGCGAAATAATTTGCCAGTACCTTCCTCAATTCCGCCACCTCTTGTTTCGCCTCCTGTCCAATCACCCAGGCAACGTTCGCGCATCAGGACGAATCCATGGCTCTCGGCCAACTCTTCAGGCTCCAGCACTGCTGGCTTCAAGTCGAGACTTACCCTCGATGAAACGAGTAGCAGCTCTGGTCTCAAGCTGACTGAATCCTCTGGGAGTGCCAGTGACGTGAACGTGAACAACCCTCGGGATAGTCTTAGTAAAAGACGGGAAGGTCGTCAGGAGAGTCTCAGCGCTGGACGTAGTCCGTTAGTATCTAATGATCTTTGTTGATGATGTCTGGCGTCAGACCTGGGTAGGGTACTCTTATTTCTAAAAACTGTCACAATATCGTGTCTATTGTGTAGACTAATGACACGGTACGCTTGATCAAGGGAATTGGAGTGATTTGTACCTTGGATACTTTGAAGATGACTTTCTGAACAAGATTAGGTTGGGTCAGACGTCGTCTTCAGAGAAAATTCAGTGTTTGTACATTTTATTTCGGTCTTTCTGATCATTGAGTACCGCTTGAAAAGTATTCACAGTCTTTAATTAGCAGCGACGGGACGTGACAGCTCATCCTCTTCTTCTTCTTCTTCCTTCCCCTCCTCTATCTTTTCTCCTTTTACGTCTCATTGTATTGTCGGTATCAGATTGAAATTTACGTTCTAAAGAAAGTCGTTATAGCAGCACACTCAAGTTACAGTAGTCGAAGACAATTAGGGGCGGAAACGATGAAATAATAACGATCACTCCTATTTCAGGATCAATCAGAACTGGAGAATTTCACCGGGTATGGAAATCAGACCTAAGGTACCTCTTCCCCGACGTAGCAGCATCAGTTCGTCAGCGTCTTCAGTGACCAGGAGTATTCGTTCTTCGGAGGATGACATCACCCTGAACGAGATGATGGGTAAATTCGATGAGAGTTACGTGTACGAGAAGGAGACGGACATCCTCTCCGATAGCGATCCAACCGATTGCGAGGACTATATAGATTCCCTCTCGGATATAGACACTGGTCAGGATGGCGGTGACGAGAACGATCCCTTCGAGAACGATGATTTCGACTACATCGACAATGGCTCCTTCCTCGATCTGGATAAACTCGATGGCGTCGGACACTTTCAAAATACTGGACACTGCACGTACTTCACATTCACCAGCGAGCTCAATCGACGTGGCACGAGACTTCGGGAGTCATTTTTGAAACGTCGCTGTAAGGAGGACAGTGCGTCTCACAGATCAAGCGTTCGAGGTGGTACGAAGCGACAGAGCATCCGGCATAAGAAAGTGGATGATAAGCAGAGCGAGAAGAGAAAGAAGCGCGTGTCGCAGCGAAGAAAAACAAATGTAGAAAAGTGTGACGACGAGACGGCTCATTTGAATCGTGTACTGGTAGAGAGGATGCTGCTTAAGAATTCAGGATTCAATCAGGGTAGCAGAAGCGTGGGCGGTACTCCGATTTGTCTAAGGAGAAGGAAGCACGACGTTAACAAGAACTTATCGCCGATAAAGATAAACGATAACTGTACGATACAACCTACGATCGTTGAGAGCGAGATCGTTAAGAGAAGATCGAATTCGGTGAGCTACGTGAACGGTAACATGGTCAGGAAGCAACTAACCGATAACACGTACATGACGACATTTGCCTCGGAAATTGCATTAATGGAAGCTGACAAGGAAGCCGATAGGAAGTACAAGGAGCTCATCCTCGAGGCAGAGAATATCCTGGTGAACATGAAGAATCATTCGTCGTCGATTATACCGTCACCTAGGAAGCTTCACAATGGCCTTGCGAATAAACGTGTCGAGCTGATCAAAAATACTGAACTCAACATCGAGCTGGCTCTGTCCAAGAGTCGAAATTCCCAACCGGAACTACAGAGCGGAAGTATCAAGGACTTGGAGCACACCAGTCCCAAGAGACAGTTCACTCAACCCTGTTCGCCCATTCACAGATTCATGGAACGCAACTCACCAGGTACCATCATTCCCAAGGAGAATCCGTACAAGCAGGACTTGCCCAAGTGTCCTGGTTCTCCAGCAATCTCTAGGAAGACGCCGCAGAACTCACCCAGCAGGAACTTTATGCAGGGACGTATACGCATCGCGGAACCCGAGCTCAAAGAGACTCTTAGAAATCAAATGACCAACAATCTTTACAATGGCTTGGGCTCTCCGAACCTTAACGAACGCAATATAACGTCCCTGTGCAACAAGAACCAAGTGTTACCATCTCAGCGGGAAAAATCTGTATCCACTAGAAAAGACATTCGCACTCCTAGATTCACCAAGGAGGAAGGACTGACCTCAAGTTCATCAGACTCCGAAGAGCGTTGTGAGGTCAGACGAAAAGCTCCTCTGCTAACGTTCAGGTGATTTTTCATTATATTTTTTATCTTGAAAACAAAAACTCCTCTTCAAACAGTACTTTTGCTATATTCATTAATACCAATCGAAAAGGTATCTTGAATCTCTTAGATCCGTCGACATGGGTCCAATCAGGGAAGCCTCGTCCTACTGTCCTCAGAGCGAACCGGTCAAAAGAAAGATTTACGCCGGAAGTGCGACCTACGGCCGGATTCAAAAGACTCTGGGCGAACATCATGCCATGCTCAGAAATTCAGACGGTGACACAGCGACCGACGACACTGGTATATATTTTATTTATGTCATTGAATAAGCAAACGATGTACACAGTGTCGTGCAGTTATCTCGTTACTCACGCCTGATGAATACAACTGTCCAGCTTTCTTTATGGAATTCTCTATTGTACGGATTTTCCAGACGACTCGAGGCGATCCTTGAGAGAAAAGGTTGCGCAACTGAGGCAAGAGAGACTCGAAGCAGAGGCGAATCTGAATGCTCAGGATACTCAACTTTTTCAACATCAGCTTTCTCAACTACGCCGACAAATGCTCATGCAGACTATCGAAGGCTTGAAGCGTAGCCTGGAGGATCAGTCAGCCACGTTGAAGCAGACTTGCTTAGAGTCTGTTATAAGCGACGACATGCCTTAAAGGCAATTTCGTTGTCACTCAAGTACAGTACTTCAATGTATATGTACACTATATATTTGATAATACGGTACGACTTTTCGAAAAAGGAAAAAAAACGTAATTCAGGATAACACATGACGAATTTAACGGGGGTGGCCCTGGGTGCGTATGAGGAAATAGAATGATTTTGGAATTCAATGATTATACAAGGTGGACTCTAACGTTACGTCGTTAACGGTGCAATGCATATCCCTCTACTATTTTGACATTCGCACCAGGGATTCCCCAATGGTATCATAGCGATTTCTCAGTACTTTGAGAAAATGATAATGGCGCACCTGACTATATATAATATATACGAGTATGCTCTACGCGCGACTGGATATATTTTTCTGCCTGTGTACGTGGTACGAGAAATGAAAATTTAAAGATGCTACAAATATTTTCTGGACACATTTTCCTCTGCTGTTCGTTCTGTCAATGTGCAAGGGACGCTATTTTTGACACGCAAGGGTTTCTATTTATTCTTTTCTCCGACATTCGAGGATTCCTGAGGTTCCGGAAGCAGCCTGACTCATCAATGTCTGCCGGATACTTACCGACAATTAATTTCGAATCCAACTAGTTTCAGAGGGCGTGAATACTTATGGGGTGTAGAACTTTTTTTTACACTTTTGATTGTACAGTTGATTTTATTCGCTTCGATCATAATTAAATCGGGATCTTCCTTTCTTTATCATTTTTTATCTAGTTCGAGTATAGCGCTATAAATACTGTGAGCCTCCTATCGGAATACTAGTATGCGTAGATGCGTAGAATGGGCCTGTTCCGAGGGTCTCTTATTATCCTTAACATACCTAGTGTAACGAAAATGAAAATGCCAAAAAAAAGTGTGACGTGGATAAGAAAAAGAAAGAGAGAAATGATAACGTGACGCATAGTAACGTTAAACGAGGATCAAGAACCTAGATTTAGAAGCGATAACAAAACTACCCTGCAGACACTCTTAACCGATACACAATAGTTATTTAGTAGATGACTTCAAGAAATAAATTATAATCGACTACCCGTTAGAAAGATAATCGTAATTCGTTAGCCCAGTGGATATGGCCCAGTCCTAAGTAAAACAATAATTAAAGAAAAGTAAAAAAAAGAATAATACCCTCCGACTCTTTCTATCGCAGAGTACACATAAAAAAATAAAAGCGCACTTTTGGACAACTACGTTTTGAAAGAGTAATTAGAATTTTGTTTAAGGCAAGTTTGATTTAATAACAACAGTAATAATAACAATATTAACAATAATAGCTTACCTCTCTCGCCTTAGATTAGAATCAACTTATTATCGTTAAAATGCGTTTTCAAATCGTGATTAATCTGTTTCTTCTGTATGCTTTATTTTTCTTGTAACTCAAACTAATTTTGTTTTTTTTCTAATCATTTCTAATGGCAATGTTCCTAATCGACACAGTCAGCTGAGATTATAAAGATAATACAATCTGCAAAGACATTTGTCACTTCTGCCGATAGAATGAGGATTTCCCTGTCGTATACCAAAGATAAAGGATTAGGATAAAAAAATATAATAAAAGATCTGCATAGTTAAACAATGGTACTACACCGAGATTAGTATACCTACCGTTAGTAACGTTATAATGGAATTACTCGAGAGGAGGTCTTATAGAACGTCTAGATTAGAATTTAGTAAAGGATACAAATTCATCTCCGAGGAATAAATTTCTATTTCTTTTCTACGTGTGCCAGGGTCGTTTGCAATTATACTTTCCAGTTTGACCTTTCGGATTAATCATATTACTAATTTAAGAAAATTAATTAATGATTGTTTCGTGTACCTGTAAGAGAATCTTTATGGTTTAATGGTGGTTCGATAACTATCTTTTAGCTACAGTATTTGAGAATTTTTGTTTAACTTTGTCATTCATACCTTTGACTCTGGTATCACTCTAATCTATGATGCACTTTCAGTCATAGTGATATTTTTGTGAGAATAGACTGATAGCGTTATCAATTCTCGTCGTTTAGATTAAAGTTATTAGCGATTATACATTCTTATGTGATTTACTTTAAGATTTTCTGCGGGATGGGGAGATATTGTAATGCGCACATATTTATTTGTGTTAGATATTAGGAGGTCATAGGTCAATATCAAACATTTAGAGACACTTGAAATAGGATTAGGTGAATACCTTGCCTAGCGCATTAGGGCACTCACTATCTTAGAAAGGGAAAAGAAAGAAAGAGAAACTGTTTTTTTAAACTGGTTTTATTTCGGTTTTTATTGGTTTTTTTTGTAATTGTAACTAAATTATTCAACGTAACGTTGGAGCGTTGGTTCTTTAATCGTTAATGTACGTAATACGTACGTTACGAATTAAACTAATTGGCATAACTATCTTGTGGATTTTGAGACTTAAATGATGTACATAATTAGTTTAATGATTCTGTAATTAATGTATAAGTTGAACTCTGAGATATTGTGGATCTTTGTTCGTCTCTTAATTTTTATGTCAGGACATTCCAGGAGCACAAAATTATGGAAACTGTATTGTCTATGCTAAAAAGCATCTGTCCAAATTCTAATGATTAAAACGAATTAGTTACTTAATGATTATTCGAGCAGTCGCCCTGCCACCGATTGGCTCTAGTCATTTGATGGACCTCGCAGGGTGGAATTGGCAAATCGAAAACTTTTCATTAGAATGAAAATATTGTTACAAACAATATTACCTATGTAAACGAGCCATTTATGAAATTAAATGGGGTTTTTTGTATATGATTATGAATAAATTATATTATGTCGTTGGATATATAAGCTGTTTTTCTTGTCATTTATACATATTTTATTTATTGTATATTGCGAGGACAGATTTACATCTTATCTATGCTATTGACAAGTCCATTATTGATACAGTGTAGATATAAAGGATCTTAAAAGAAAATAGTACATTTTCTCCAAATAATTATCTCATTTATTAATCATTTTTAAATACATTAAAATGGCAATAAGTCTCATCATTTACATTTCACATGGAAATCCAAGTGTCGGAACAATCAAAATCTTAATATTGTGTCGATACACATGTTCATTTATAATTTACTTTACTTTCTCGAATTTGTGTTCAATCTCAAAAATCCCACAGGGGCTCTTAGTCTTATCACAATAATCAGCCCATTCGCCTTCGGACAGATCAACATCCTCAAATGATCTTCCTTCATTAGCAGCTCGTGCATACCATCCTCCTCCTGGTGCAAAGTTAATAGGCTCTATCCCTCGACAATCAAATACTACCATTTGTTTGAATTCACCACTATCATCCATAGTGTACGACTGAATGGTGTCTTCTAAAATGGTCATGGAGTTCTCTCGATGACACAGTTTGCATTTGCTGACAAAGTGATTCACCATGTTTCCTCGTGGCGATGGTGTAAATACTGACAGAGACACGTACTGCCATTTCTCAAGGGGCTCATCGCAGTTGCTGCATTTAAATTTAAGACACCATTCAAAATCTGGACCCGAAGGCTTTAACTCCTCTATGTTGTCCAAAGACGCTTTTAGGAAGAGAGCAATTTTAACCATTTTTTATTTTTGGAGCTGTTATTCTTGATATTAACGTCCCACAGGTTATATTTATAAAAACGTTTGATCAACGTTTCACTTATTTACAGGATCCTCTTCAGCCTCTACGAAAAGTCGTAGCTCTGTATGAGGTATTACATTTTCTAGAAAGTAACGACTTATCGGGAATTCATGAAAGTTCTATCTGCTTCTAATAAAATATAAGAAATTCAAAGTATTTACCTCACTGTCTCATCACCAAACTCCGAGATTAGAGAACGGTGTAATCATAAACTGGAGTCACGAACAACAGTGGATTGTGTCAATGAAATTCAAACGTCTGAACAGAGATGGTCTGAAATCGTTGACTGTGTCGATAAGTGAGGCCAACTAGCATGGCTGACACCGCTGACACCAGCTGACACTAGTTCATATAGTTACAAAAATGTGGTGTAATCGAGAACATTTGGCAGTTTCCTTTATTAGTTTATTCTTAGTAATAACAAAATGCATTGCTGAAGATATATTAGGATGTGGTGGTTTTGTAAAGAGTCATGCGGATATTGATTTTTCGAAAGTTCATATAAAATTGTAAGTAAAACTTTGTGTCAGGGTTATGACATGGCATGTTTCAGTCGTAACCAGCTATAAATGATAAGTAATGAATGAAATTTATTCCTATATCAGATTTACTAAGGCTGGCAGCTTGAAGGATCAAACGGAGTGTGCTCCAAACAATGGATATTACTTTCTACCCCTTTACGATAAGGGAGAATACATATTAAAGGTAAAGCTAAGAGTACCGAAACTCATTTCATTTTATATTAATACATGTTATTTGTCCTACCGTTCTAGTTTATATAACAAATAAATATTATTCGAATTCATAGGATTCAGTATTAATACACATTTTAATTTTTGTTTAGATCGATCCTCCTAGAGGTTGGAGCTTTGAGCCCACTGAGGTCTTTCTGAACGTAGATGGATCTACCGATGTATGCAGTCAAGGAAAAGATGTTAATTTTACATTTAAAGGTTTCGGTATCACAGGAAAGGTAAGCATTACTACATTTCCAGCACTATTCAATAAAATATCAGCCACAGGTAATTTTTACTTATGTATGTAACAGGTAACCAGCAGTGGTACAGATTCTGGTCCGAAAGGAGTCACGATATCCTTATACACGGAGAGTAACAAGTCCACTCCAGTTGAAGTCACCACCACTGCACAAGGTGGTACATTTTACTTTACTCCAATTCAGCCAGGAAAATATATACTAGTAGCTTCTCATCCGATGTAAGTATAAAACCATTATCCTGGATTCTGTTCTTCGCTAGACATGCGCAACACAAGTGTACTATTGATTCTCCTTGCAGATGGGTAATCGAAAAGTCTACAGTACAAGTAACGGTACAAGAAGGAAATACTGAACTCTCTGATAATAGTTTGATCGTATCTGGTTATGATGTTAGTGGTCGTGTCAGTAGTGAAGATGAACCAATGAGTAGAGTTTCATTTATTTTATTCGGGGTAACGTTAACAGAATCTTTACTGCATTACAAAACAAAGCTGACTGTTACATAACCTTTTATTTACATTGGATATACCATTCTAGACCGGCAAGGCGAAAAATTGCGCAACCACTCCGATAAAAGGCTTTGAGTCAAAGAAGCCACTTTGCCACGTTACTTCAGATAAGAATGGTAGATTTACATTCCCTTCGTTATCACCTGGTGATTACAAACTTGTACCTCACTATGCTGGAGCTCAAACGAAATTCGATGTTCTGCCAACGGAGTTGTCATTCAAAGTCAACCACGACAGTCTTATTCTTTCTCAAGATTTTAAAGTTACCGGCTTCACGGTCAGTGGCATTGTCCTCACAGAGCCACAAGGCAATCCTTTGGCAGGAGCGAAGATCTTCGTGTCAGGGCGCGAAGTGGCTATCACAGGTAAAGATGGACGGTATATTGTGGATAACATGAAGGCTGGACAGTATTCTTTAAAAGCGGAAGCTGGTGAGTATCTGGTTGTCAGATACAGTGCATGCAGTGAAAAAAGAAGAATTGTAACGTGGATTTAATTACATTGTAGCTGATGTACAATTCGAAGAGAAAGTAATCAAAATTTCACCAAACTCACCAGAATTTCCAACACTGTCACCTTCTTCGTACAAGGTTTGCGGTAGAGTAACACTCTCAGCAAAAGGGACATTGCACCATCGTAAGGTTGCTATACAGAAAGTAGGTTCTACTTTCTATGAGGAAATAGACACCGATCCTAAGACTGGAGAATTTTGTTTGTACCTGACACCAGGAAAATATCAACTTAGTGTAATAGTTACTACCGAAGAAAAATCCAAAGGATTACAGTACGTATTGCTTTATTTGTTATAATACAAAATTCCCCCATCGAACTGCAACTAAGAATATGTATATCTAATACACAGATTCTTCCCATTGCAACAAACAATCGACGTCACATCTAGTCCAATTGGTAGCATTAATTTCTTGCAATTGAAAGCTACTCTAAAGGGTACGGTTCAATGTCTGAAGGACTCTGACTGTAGTCAAGCTTCCGTTACCTTAAAAGTTCTTGATGGCATTACTATAAAAACGATACAGGCGAAAGGTGAGCTTATAATTAATATAAAAATTATTCCCGTACACCTGTTACCATAATTTTTATCAAAATCGCGGTAACGAATATGAAAAAGTACTCTATTCGTTATCGCGACCAGTAATCGTTTTGAATTATACTACTTTCCCGTTCTGTGAAGTGATTTTTCGATATACAGATGGGGAGTACGAATTCTCAGACGTTCTCCCAGGATACTATGAAGTCTTAATAGACAATGATATGTTCTGTTGGGAAAATCCGAGTCACAGAGTATCCGTCACGTCGGAACGGGCGGAAATACCACCATTTAAACAAAGCGGATATTCGGTTACCTTCATCTCATCCCACGATACGGTTCTTGAATATTCAGAACCAAATGAAACAGTAAGAATTCACCTGACCCTTCCTAAGGGAAGTACACGACACTGTGTCTCGAACCCTGGGGAATATAAGTACACGCCTAAGAGCTGTCATGTTTACGCAAGAACCTCTTACAATTGGAACACGAGCAATCTGTCTCCAGTTATTTTATCATCCACCGAACACAGTCATAAAGGAAGTATCATTAGTGCTGCCCTTGTGGAAGGTGTTAAAGTAAAGATTGAAAGTGTTGGAGAACCCATAATGTAAGTATGCAGAAAACGAATATATAACCTTAAAGTACAATCCACTGTATACTGTTTCCCTCACAGACTTGGTCCGCTGAAGGGAGAAAAGAAAGGAGATGTGTACAAGTATGAATTTGAATTCAATGCAAACACCGATAACGAATATACCATTACTCCACTTTCGGATATACTATTGTTCAGTCCGCTATCACTGAAAGTAGTTGGTGTTAATGACTGCCACGATGACATAGCAACATTCACTGGCGATTTAGGAAAAGTAAGTACACCGTACAAAATATTCTTACAATATCATTAACTTATTTTCATCTACAGATTGTAAGTGGTAGTATTTCACCTCCTTTGGAAGGAGTTACGGTTAAGATATTTGGAAAGGATAAGGATGCCCCTGTACAGACTTTGGTTACACAGAAGGATGGTCTCTACAGAGTAGGTCCTCTGGATGGAAAAGTGGAGTACAGGTAATTCTGTTTGATAAATTATATTACAGAAGTGTTCGCTGTAATGTAAAGTACATATATTTCATTTAATACCCAGCGTCACAGCTGAGAAGGAAGGTTTTGTAATTACTGGACCAGACGCCAAAGGAATTTTCTCAGCTCATAAACTCGCTGAAATAATAGTCGAGGTTTCTGACCAGGCCGACAACGCACCACTCCAAGTAATGGCTTATATCTAAATAAAAAAATGAATTTCTCGATAACAAATAATCTATTCACAACAATTCTCGCCTTTTTACAGGGAGTCCTTCTATCACTTTCCGGTGGTCAAAGTTACCGAAAGAATAGCGTGACAGGAGAAGACGGTCAAATGACCTTCAATTCCTTATCACCCGGAGAGTATTATCTCCGACCAATGATGAAGGAGTATCGTTTCGACCCACCCTCAAAAATGATCAACGTAGCTGAAGGAGCAACAGTCCGAGTAAAGCTATCAGGCAACCGAGTCGCATTCAGTGCTTATGGGTCAGTAACATCCTTAAACGGCGAACCTGAGCCAGGTCTTCTGGTAGAAGCGCAAGGACAGGCGGAATGTTCGTCCCTCCAGGAAGAAGCCACAACAGAGGAGAACGGAAACTTTCGTATCAGGGGTCTTCAGCCGTCGGTAAGTATCAAATTAGATTCGTCACAATAAATCTTACAATTAGTCACAGTTATTCCTCATGTGAATATTTTATCCACAGTGCTTCTATGCCATTCGTCTGAAACCAAACGCTGAAGCCAATTTACATATTCAACGTGCAGCACCCAGCTCCATTGCTGTTCAAGTCACTGAAGATCTTCATGGACTTCGTTTAATAGCTTTTCATCCAATATCTCGTACAGATGTTTCAGTTCACGTAGTTTCGGCTCAGCCCGAACACTATCGTACATTGAAGGTCAAACTGTGCAGAGAAGATATGCCAGACTCACCAATTCATATATCAAAACTGGACAGCCAGCACAATGCCAAGATTGGTACCAGCTATAATTCTGGTTTCCTCATTCATTTCCCACCTCTACAAGCCGATGGTAAAAAGTATTTTGTACAGTTGGAGTCATCCCTTTCACAAACCTTACACAAGTACAAAACCATTCCCGTATACTTTGAAGCGAATTCGTCATTTAAGCATGTGAAATTGATATTCAGTGCCGAAAGGAAGGTCGACCAGGGTGATATGAATCAGACGTCTATCGTTGCTTTGCCCTTGATAATGCTCGTAGCCTTAGCATTCTTAAATCGGGAGAAATTAATGATTTGGTTAAATACTGTCGTTGAAAGATGGTCCAAGCCGGTACCTATTTCCAGGGCTCCGGTGCCAGCCATTCCAATTGATCCTCGTGCTGACGATATTATCGTTGAACAGATTATGAACATTAATAAGAGAAAGACTAAGCCCCGTAAGACATAAACAATTGTGTATTTTTAATTTATTTATGTACTCATTTTAGTTCCTTTGGAATCTATTGTCTTGTTTTTTCTCTATTGGAGAAATTACATTTACTGTATATATACAGGATAGAGGTATAATCTGCGTGAAAAAGATCAGTGGTGTTTTTCTGAATATAGAAAAACTTTCAAGGAACATTGTCAGTGATAACGGGAGATGTAAATTAAATATTACTGCAATATTATGACTAAGAGCAATGTATGTGTCTGATGGTAGACAAGAACACAAAATAATAATGCAATTGAATTGTTTATTGAACTCTTTAAACTTTGTATTCTCTAAATTGACTAGCTACATGTTCTATAAAATATTTTGCCTTTGAATTATTTTATTTCTGTTATCACAAGCTATTCCGTCAATTTATCCAGCAGTTTGCAAAACGCGCTGGTGATCCATAAAAACATAATTTTTCGAAAATAATTATATATTAGATATCTATACTGATCGATCCCCTTCGCGTCGCCTGTACTAAATTCACCGGTACAAAAAGTGTGCATTTACTTTTGGTTCTTGATTCTCGTTCACCGATGTAAATGTACATTTTTGATTACACTTGTACAATTAATTCATAGTAGATGAACGAGTCAAATGACGTCGGATTAAAGACGTCGTATTACGTAAGTAGAATGACACAACACTTTGCGCGTGTAAAACATGAAAAAATATAATAATTACGTGCACCTACTTTCATTACAATATTATAATGATGTCCGATACGAATAATTATTACCGACGTTTCCATTAGATTATTCCTGCCTTCATTTCGCAATATCAATTTCCACTGTTCTTTGCGCGAATGCAAATTTTAAGATTGTGGAGCGCGAATAAAAAAAGAAACGGTTTTTTATTTATACAACATCGATATTATTATTTTCAAAATATACAAGTTGTTTTCAGGTTTTAATTTGAACTCTGAATTCTGGCAACAGAGTATTCTATGAGAAATTCTTCTTTGATACTTTATTTAATTGGAATATCGTTTTACCTCCACCGGTGCATCATCGCAAGAAGCCCGCCACAAGAATCACCATTTCCTAGAGCAGATAATACGTCTGTAAACAGAAAAAGACGTTTGGTGTAATACAGGCCGAGGTATATTGTCCATTTATTTAATAATTAATAAAGCACTTATCATTTGCGGTAAATGAAATAAATTGATTAAGTATTATTGATACTTATTCATGTATAAATCATAGTATATAGAATATTTGGAAACCTGTGGTGATGTCTCGAAATAACATTTCTGGATGCTCAATGATCGAGCGCATTTGTCATTGTTCGTTAATGGATTTCGCTTCTGGCAAGTGAGCAACGTCTGGACAATATTTCCTTTTAATTCTTCGGGCAGCAGACCCTCTATGACTTCCGTTTTAACGTTGTCGTTCTCATCAAGCTGACAAGGAAGAAGAGTAACATTAATGATTTTTTTTACACGTTACTTTCTTGCACCCTTGCTGTTTCATGGCGTTCACTTACCAGATCCATTTTTTGCCAAAGGCAGTGAGAGTAACACTGTCAACGAATTGGACATTTTATTTTAAATGGTCAAGATATCGCGGGTTATAAATATTTGACAATGCCAAACACTTTAACTTACCCCTATGATCTTTCCGTCTTCAAAGTTTCCGGTATTCACCTTCTTAATTTGTTCTGAAACGACGCGAGTCATGAGAAAGATTGTTAGATTTTTTGAAAAAAATCATTAACTCACCGTCAGTTATATTAGTTGTATTCTTACAATATTCTGTTAGAGGTTTAGCCAGCTGTACAATGGCATCTGTAACGTAAGCTGGCTTGCCCTAAACGAAACAGACGTTTTATTGAATCTTTCCTTGGATCTCGTAGTACTTACTAGTCAAGACTTACGGCATCGATTAATGGAGTATTGACTATTAATAATATTAAGAAAGTCGTTAACGAAACTAGTCGATCCATCTTTTTCATATAATAAATAACTGACTGAAAACTGTACCGTACTTTATGCCGAAGAAAATGACTTATTCCTTGCGCTCTTAAAGAATGACGAATCTTTTTGCAAAACGTCGGACTACATATATACGTAGCTGCTTTGACATTCGAAAAAAATTAATATGAACGATCGATTTAACTTTTATAGCCAATCATAAATGACGATTTTTCAAACTGCAACTTCTAGAAAACGACGTATTGGGCGGAGCCACGTTTAAATGTCCGCATGACTTGGATTAATCGTGAAATAATGAATGATAGTCACGAGAGCTTTGCTGTAAAATCATATATTTATCTGACACATTCGTGATACAGGTATCGAGTGATATTTTTTTTACTCATTAAAGGTAACACCAAGTGCATCGTATGCGTGCAGTGATAACATATAATTAAATAAATAATTCCAGTGCATTCGGCGATTTCAAATTATTGAGCAGTTTTTTAACTTGGTCTTATATATTTCCACCTTGATATTCTTCTCGACTATTATCCTTAAGTAGACGTCATTAAAACAGATAGTACGTCTGAAAAGGGAGAAACATTTTTTAAATTCTTCTAATCATTAATCACCATGTCAAATCGGTATCAATTATAATTACCCTGGGTGACTGTTCCGCGTAACACTTGTTGAATGTATATGCGTATTCGCAGTTGTCACCATTGGCTGGAAGAGCAGTGAAAAATATGCCAACTGAACGAGTACAAAAACGAATGAACGAATAACATCAATAACTCGAGTATCGTGAAGAAAAATGTCATTCCTCAATTTTCTCAACGTCACGATCATTCTAATTACCAAGGCGAGTATCAATAACCCTCCAAGGTTCGCGCGGGGGTCAAAAAGGACCCCACACCTTATATTCGCGCCAGAATAATTTTGTTGACCATTATTTATTTATTAATTGTCAATGAATTTGAGTGATAAAACAAATTGATTCTCCTATACCTGTACCAACGTGTAAAGAACAATGATTGCCAGTGCGAAATAATATTATTGCGTTGGTCATCGTAACATATTGGGTTAACAAAATGGCTTCCACGCCAGTACCAGTGTTAGAAAGGCTGACGTGGACTTCTTCAGGAATAACTGGAGTATAATGAAAAATGCCATTTCTCAAATTTCTTAACGTCACGATCGTTCGAGTCACTAAAACGAACAATACACAGTAGATACCGAAATATTTACCGATCCTCTTGCAAGTGTTTACTGCTTTCAATACTTCCGCTCGGAATGCTGGTATACGTTGGAAAAATGTCAGCATCCCGTTGAGACTCAATTCCCTCTTATCATCCACAAGGCCGAATTGTTCCCAAAGGCAGTACATGTAGCACTGTGCACATGAAATATTGCAGTAATAAAATTCACATACAATTATAAAATCGTTTGATCTTTCATTAATGATCTTTAATTAATATACTGTCAATCATTTGTACCTTAAGGGAACGCTCCTCGGACCATTGTCCATTTCGTACGGCTTCTATGTCGGCTGAAACGAACGGTACATAATTTTTACACGATCAATCAACCCTCTCGAATCAATTGTGCGGTATTAATTATTCTACTGATGATTTCGCGATAAAAATATATACCAGTAGTTACTCCTGTCTCAGTCTGGCATGCGTTAACGACACTTGCAGCCATAGCTATCATGTCATCAGAAACGAAGCTGGGCCGCGTCTGAAAGACGTGAGTATTAATTAAATAATTATTTAAATATATTGATATTCTATTTTTTTGCAAATACGTCACACTGATATATATATATAGATTAGATACTGAAAAAAAATAATTACTGGATACCGATTCATGAATTACATTTTTTAATGCCAGGATTAATTATTGTAATGACATTTTGAAGCGTTTATCATATTTTTTATTAACTCTACTAGATATATGTATTAGAAGTAAATACATGTTACGCCTGTACTTGTGCAACATGGCAGACGCTCTTGTCTAGTAAAAATTATTGTGATCTGTCTACGACTTATATATTGATTTCAAAAGTTACGGCAATTTAGGAACTGTGCTTATTTTTGAGTTTTTTTACAGTATGAATTTATCACAGCGTATTATTAATAATGAAGACAAATGAATCCCGGAGGATTTTCTTTTTCTATATTTGACCCATCAATCCATCGTTTTCATTAATTTCACATAACAAAGATATCCTGGTAAGTTTGATTCTGCAGTAATTCTTACTCGACACCCCCTCAATCCCCATTATTCAATTTAGCATGTCGATGCACATACCCCGCAATGGACGATCGATGCTTGAAGAATACAGGCAACAGCTACCACACCGAAAATTCTCATTGTAGATCGTATATGCTTATTCGACTTGATTTCGACTCTCATGGTGATTTGTATTATTTAATAATGGTTATTAAACTTTGCCTGTAATTTATATTGAGAATGTGAGCTTTACTCGGAGCCACCAAGGGTGCGACTGATCGCCGAGATGAGAGGAACGACCAGACGCGAGGGTGGCAGAGGAAAGCAGCGGAGAGGAGCTGATGGGAAGCTGGGATATAGAAGAGGGTCCTGTCTATATCAACATGCCCTTTTCAATTGAGGAGAGCCCAGATCAATCGTTTGCTGATTTTAGGAAGATCATGTTTATCGCTAGAGCAATTTTCCAGCTGGTCGTTTGTCTGCGGTTCAATATTCCACATCCTGGTAATACAGAAAAAAAAATGAACGTGTATAGCGTAAAATTTTATGTACAAAAAATATATTACACTTGTTAAAAATTCAAAAGAATTTGTCATGCTTTATTTCTGTGTTTTGGCTTCTAAACGATTCTATTAGCATAAGTGTGTGTATATATAATTTTTTATCACCGGATGCTGCTAGTTAATATCGAATATACTCTGTACCTGTTGTGACGCTCCTTCTGACCAATCTACGTTATTTTATTCAATCTTGATCACCATCACAGACAAGTTTGTCACGACTAGACATTATAGTTGCTGTTCCGTAGCTCACCGCAATTGTGTTCTAGGAAATTTTTGTATTTTGTAATTACAGCTGTCCTATTATTTACTGAAACATAGAACTCAGAGGCTTAATGCATATTCATCGTTATAATATTTTGTGCGTTAGTTTATTATAAATTATTTTCTGAAATATTTTCCACAGGATCTGTTCAGATACCGTCACCATTCTTCCCCGTATACAGCCTCCTCGGTTTTACCTTTAAAAATAAATAGAGGAAAGACATGACTGTAAGTCAGAGTCATTATCTTTGGCAGGATATGTAATACTATACCAAAATTAAAGATACAGCAGAGTCATGAGATGGCCAGAAGGTAATTTCGTGGGTCAATATAATTCCGGCGGAGGTGCGCGAGTACTCCCGACTCAACCCGGAATAATCCTGCTTCGGGTACAGTCGCCCGCCGAAATATTGACCAGCTTCATCGTCGTTCGTACAGTCCCATAGAATTTCCCATGGCCTGTCGCAATCAGTGGAGTATACGTGCTGATAAGAGGCAAACCTTTTTAATACCCTTAGGAAGCTGTAAGAGATCAGAGGATGTAAAGGAATCAGTAGTAGCGGTAAGAAGGCATTCAGGAGTCAGACAAAACTAGATCCTCGACTGTACCTCTAGCATTATGTACCAGTACAGTCCCAGAGATGCTAAATGGAGTTAGGAATTTGAAAATGTCGTCCGGCGTAACGAAAATTACTGAAAAACAATAGTAAAGATTGCGTATTATCAGGGAAAGATATGCTACGTGGAAGAATATTTTTTGGCGCGGATGCCAGCGTACTGGCGTTAACTATCGCGGGGACAAAATAATTTCTACAGACTGTACAGCTGGCGTTTCCGTACAGTCCACGGAACTGTTATTGACGACGCTCGCGCGTAAAGTGAAAATTTTCAGTGTGTGTTTAAATTTATCAGTGATGCGACACTTGTCGCATGTAGGAGGATTGTCGGGGCTGTTGATTGATGGAATCAAAGACATTTTGGTGGAAAATCATTTTCTATGATACAGTCAAAGCCCGAGTCGAGTAGACGGGACAAAAGAATCTCGACGGACTGTACAGCCGAAGTTGTATTGACCGAAGCGTTTTCTTCGTGTTGCTGCATTTCGCGCAAACCGGAATGTATTCCGTGCGTTATTTGTGAAAACACAGAGCCACGCTGGTTTCTCATGTGATTATAAACCGTCAATTGTACGGGAGAAAGATTGTGCAAGTGCAATCGAGGAAATTATTTGACTACGGTCAACCAATGAGACTGCAATCCACGGACGCTCGAATCTCGGGATCGTCGACGCGATGATGTCCAAAACGAGAAAGAAATCTCGCTTTTTGAGAGAACCTGTAATTAGGGGATCGTATGCGAGCTAGGACATATTCGCTGATGCTTTTTGCAATTAGCACAGAGAGGAAGAAACTTCGCGGGACACCCTGTTTGTTTAACCTGAATTGTTAGGTTTTTGAAAAAGCTACTTGTAGAGTACTGCCATTTGTCACGTGGCCTTGTTTCTTTTATCACGTCACTTTCGCGTGAAATTTAAATTCCCTCTGGGCTCTGCCGATACGGTGGTTTCTATATTTCTTATTTAGTGTGTAAGAGATAGTGGGAAAAAAGACAATGGGCAAGACTAGGGGTGTTCACGAAACTACCCCCGAGTTGAGAAACCGAATGGTGGGAATGTATGAAGCTGGTTTGGGACTTAGGGAAATAGCAGCTGCTGTTAATTGTTCTGTGAGTTTTATACATTTATTTTGTGTTTTCTTTATGTTTGTCTATTAATTCTTTATTCTAATTATCATGGTTTTCTTTCAGCAACGCACCGTCAAGAGGTGGTTGAATCGGTTTGATAAAGAAGGAACAGTTGAGACTCGAGAGAGATGTGGTCGAAAGAGAGCTACTACTGTCGAACAAGACGAAGCTATCATACGTCTTGCTACTCAAACTCCTATAACAGCTGCGAAAGCTGTGCTCCCAGCTTTAGGTCTTACGTGTTCTGTAGACACTGTAAGAGAAAGGCTTCACAAGGCTGGAATTCATAATTGGAGTCCATCGAGGAAACATATGCAAAGGATTCCACTGGGGTTGGTAGATTGCCAGCACCCTAGTCACGATAAGTAAACATTCTTCTATCGAGCGATTGGCATTGTTTCTACGACTTCTTACGGATGTCAGCATACTTTATCTTATTGGATATAATGACACTGTTTTCCTTGAGCTTATGAAATTTATGTTTCCTTACTCCATAATGCTGAGAGCCAAATCGATGGAAGAACGTAGATGTATCTTGAACATTTGGAAATTAATTACCAAAGCGCTCTGATTCTCAATTTTTTAACGTAGCTTTCCATCGTTTGGTACCCTTACGATGTTTCCAGCAGCGAAGGTGAAAGCGCAGCAATTCAACAAGCTGTTTGGCGTCCCACCGGTACTCAACTGGGTAAGAAAAAGGCAATAAAAGGCTCTAGCAGTAAAGCGAAGAAGAATCCAAGTAGTGGCAAGAAAAAGAACGCACCCAAGAAAGTGCGAACAAGAGATATCTACGTAGGGGATGGTGCTCCTCTTGAACCCGTTAAGCAACCAATTATCCAGCCGACATTTGTTTTTCCTTCTCAACACAATGTACAACCACCACCAAGTAATGAAATGCAAACTCCACCGCAACCTTTACCCACGAGTCAGACTCAGTTCAGCAACGCTCTGAGTCTGGTTCAGCAGCCACAGCCTGTATATCAACATCCAGGACTGAACGTCGCCCAAAATTGGCCCTTGGATTTGGTCCAAGGAAGTCATCATTATCCACAGGTTCGTATTTCAAATCAATGGAAGTATTTTTGTTTCAGATATTTGGAAGGTAAATATCAAATTGTAAAACACGTATTCTATATTCCAGGGACAACCTAATCCAATACCTCACGATCATCCACCTCAACAGCAACAACTTCAGGAACTTCACACGCAACAAGAGCAGCAACAACAAGCCCAGCAGCAAGCACAACAGGAAGCTGAACAACAAGCTCAGCAACAGATACAAGAACAGGTTCAGCAGCACAATCAGCAAACGCATCATCAAAGTCTCGATCATTCCCAACATCAGCCTCAGCAACTACAGCAACAACTTCCACCCCAAAAGCTACCAAGTCCTCGGGCGTGTAAAAATGTCAGATCGGATAGTTGCTCAAATTCCTGTAGCTCGAACGACAACAGTCAAATGTCAGACGGGGACGGTGAGTGTAGTAAAGACGGTATGAAAGACGGAAGTGAAGGAAAATCGAGAAGAAAGAAAAAAGGTGGCAAGGCGAAAGGAACTCTGGAAACTAGTGTGGAAATCAGGAACAGGATGATAGGGATGTCGGAAGCTGGACTATCTACGTTATCTATTGCACTAGCAATTAATAGATCAGTAAGTGATATTTATATTTATTTTACCCAAATCACACCATAACAATTCTGCACAGCCTGAACCTAACCGGAAGGTATGCAACGTAATAAATTTATCTTTAGGAGCGTACAGTGAAAAGGTGGTTGGAACGTTGGCACAAAGAAGGCAATGTTCAAACAAAAGAAAGAAAAGGTCGTCGACGAATAACAACGAAGGAGGAAGACGAAGCAATAATCGCAATGGCCACTCAGCATCCTCTCACAGCTGCTAAGTACGTAGCACCAGCTTTGGGATTGAAATGCAGTGTCGACACCATCAGAGAGAGGCTGCACAAAGCTGGAATACATAGCTGGAAACTTGGAAAGAAACAAGGGTAAGTAATTCAAATAAATCTTCAGGAAGACGAAACTTGCAGCTGACCCATCATCATCTTCTTCAGGGAAGGAAACGCAGTGCACACTGTGCACCTTTGGCAACCTAGTGGTAACCGTCCTAGCAAACCAAAGCTTCCCGGTGAAAAGAAGAAGAAATCATCTGGAGGTAAAAAGCATGAGCAGACCTTGGGCGAAACTCCGAAGAGAACGCCCAGGAAGAAGAGGACGGAACCGGCACCATTGAAGATGGTGCCGCCACCTGCAAATATGATACCTGAACAAAATACAATACAATTTCATAATCCTGCAACAAGTAAGTATACCTGTTATCATTCTTGTCCAAAGATCATAATGATAATTCGATCTCTATGGTCTCAAGCGCATAAAAATATTATTCGTTAATGATGAGGACGAATTTGCTACCCAGTAGCGAACTATGTTTCAGCACCTAACATAATGCAACCAGTACACAATATTTCTGCACCTCTGCCAACGCTCGCACCTCCGCAGCCACCTCCACCACCAGGTCCTCAGGGTCCACCACCTGGTCCACCTCCAATGCAACCTATGGGCCCTATTATGCAACAAAGGCCAGACTGCAGAATGATACCACCGGTTTCAAGTCAAGGAAGCAACGCTGTTGCTTATCCTTCCTGTATGGTTGGTAGCAACAGTCATGCAGGTCATATGGAACAACCGGATCCATTGAATTATGAGCCATACATTTGGAGCTTCTAAATCAAGTAGGTCACCAGACTAAAGTTATGAAATTTGTATAGGCAGTCGTGCATCTTTATTTGCTCTGAATGAATATCATTTAATGATGACTTCTGGCGAAGGAATTTTAATATAAGGTGATTCGCAATATTAGATTATAACAGAGATGCATATATGAAATGCAATTATCATCCCAGTGAGTGTTTACAAGCAATTTTGAAACGTTCTACTAGTTTTTAAGATTTTATATCCTGGAGTGTCCTGGTGATTTTTAGTGTCGATCAGTTAGTCCATCTTAATTAGTCGTAAGGAAGAGTTCGAAGGATGTATATAAAGTGATCATGTCAATATCAAGCATCTATTACATTCATATTGATACGCAGTATAGATTGAAGTAATAGTGAGCTACTAAGTCGATCTCGAAGTGAAAGAGTTTTGCGAGTATATATATATATATTTATTATATATGAAGTCTGAATTTTATACTAAATTAACAGTTAGATTTAGGATAAAATGGAATTTTATTGTTTTTACTTTCTACGCTGAGGACAATGATTCAAAAACATTGTCTTCGCAGTAAGAATTAAGTATAAATACTTCAAAGGAATTAGGTTTATTATTCTTTAGACTTCGTTAAGTCTATAATATCGTTTATTGATACTGAGTAGTGCATTAAGCTTATCTGATAGTTTTTTACCTACACCTCGTGATTTCCTTTTGCGAAATCCGATTTTAAATATGTACAGAAAAACAAAGTATTATTTACCAAGATAGAAGAGTCAGTTGACATGTGATTCTGACTGATAAATGAATTTTAAGTTCTCAGGTACGTTACTTATTAAAAGTATCGTTGATTGTAATTACATCGCAATTACTATTACTTTCTTTTTTAAATCTCTAACAAATTTTATTTGCCTACTGTAATAATATTCTCTTCTATGCAAAGTTTACTTTACAAATAACTATTTTTGTTAACGTCACGTTATATAATGATGTCTATGAATCATATATCCACAATGGTATTCTGTGCTCACTGCTATACATTAAAATATCTTTATTTTTATCAGGAAATTCTTTTATCATGGCTTTTACAGAGGTTAAGGAATTTCAACTTGGAAGATGCACTGTAAATTGACGTCAGAGGTTACATTAATTTATAAGAGACGTAACATCTACGCAAATTCAGGTTGTGTCAACTGTATTCAATGCGAGATGTTTCTTCCTAAAGAATGTACAAAATTGACGAAATCAAAATGTTCCACATAAATTCTAGCCGAACTTCTTAATACTTTACGTAGACCTCCTATCACAGAAATAAAAAAAACTGAAGGTCTTTTATCTTGCAGATACTTAGATCACTTTAATAGATTTCTCATAGTAAGGAAGCATTAATAGCGTCCACGTTTTGTTTATATACATGTCAATGGGATATTCAAATTCAATACATTAAATACGAAGTTTTATATTTAGATCCGATGTACATCATAAGGCATAATACAATTCTATTCTGCAGAACTATCAAAATTCTTTACAGCAGTGTCGACATACATTTTCAATGGTACGGTCTGTTACAAAAGTTTTACCAGCGACAAGGAGTTTTATACAATTTTACAATTACACTGGATATTTTCTATCAGGTGAGTTCCCATATCTGGGCTACGTTGTTCAATACTTCCTCTGGATTGTTTTTGTGAAACATGAAAAATCCTTGGATCTGTGCTGGACTCACGTTTCTCTTGTAAGACATAACACTTTCGGCGAATTGTTTAGCAAGATCATTTGTTGTCTCTCCTGGCTTCTGATAAAATCTCAGGAACATTTGTTCCACTTGAGCTTGACTGCACCAGCCTGGAAAATATTTAGTATAAAGTAAGAAGCAGGCATTGCCTTATAGTGAATTGTGATTAATTTTGTATACCAATATATTCCTTAACGTCTACTCTGCCTGGTCTGACAAGGGCGGGATCTAATCTTTCCAGGTAATTAGTGGTCATGAACAAAATACGTGCTTCAGTGGATGCAACACCGTCTAAACAATTTAATAGTCCACTAAAAGTTACCCTGTTGAGACCATCGTAAGCTGCTTTTACTGTAATGTGAAAATTGTTTGTTATGTACTTATGAAAGTCATTGGCGATTCTATAATTTAGTTGTTTACGATGTGTTTTTCTTCAAGTTACCTTCTTTACATTCTTCTCTACTACTGAAAGCAGCGTCAACGTCCTCTAGGAGGATTATGGTCTGCTGAGGTGCTACTGCTAATAAATGATTTAATCTGTCATCTGTAAGACCGCGTTCAGACAAATTTAATACACAAATTCCACGTTCCAGTTCACCAGCTAATGCAGTGATATAAGAGGATTTGCCACAGCCTGGAGGTCCATGAAGTAAGTACCCCCTTCGATATGGAATACCTAAGAGAATAAGAATAATATTCATTTGTAGAATTAGAGATTGTCATTGAAATAAAAATTTTTGCACCATTAAAAATTACCTCGATCACTGTACCATGCAGGATTCTCTATGAATTCTTTACAATCCATTAATATTCTATCGCTAATGCCAGTATCTAAAATTACAGAATTCAATGGCCTTCGTTTCCTAGGATGGCCAAATGGTCTCCACTCGCTTCCCAAGGCAGTGTACATAATAGTTTTTCCTTCATGTTCTTTCAAGGCCATCTGCCTGGCTGTAAGTTAACGAAAACTATTAGTATCTCATGCTTATTAGTCGATTTATAAATATTCGTATATCGACACAACCTTCTTCTAGAATATTAAAATATATGGTTTTGTCCCTTCCCAGAGAAGTGAGTTGCACTGTTTCCCAAGGAATGCCCATATGTAAATCTAACGTCTGCTGCTCTCTGGTTCTTTCTACTTTTATCCAATTTCCATTATACCTGCGAAAGACAATGTTTCATGAATTATCTGTACTTTTACATTAACAATACTTATACATCTTAGATAATGTCTGACCTAAAGAAATGTGTTCCAATGCTTGGTATAAAATCATATTTTGTTTTAACATGACCAGTCTCCTTCTGCTCAAAACTAGTCTCTACGGAAAGGTGCTGTGTTTTTCTTGCACCCTTGTGCGTAATCCATTGTAAGAGCCATTGGTAACTCTTATCTCTGCACGGTACTTCCAGTGTAATCATATAATGACGTCTGCAATGAAATACAACTATTAAGGATGAACAATAATGAAGTAACAGGGTGTATTTGCTAATCACAAGGTGTATTGCTAATCACTTATGTAAGACTATTTCAACAAAACAGTATGAAGCATTTCAAGGCATCGTACCTGAAAAATATCATTCCCACTTGCATCCCTTTTCTCAACATAGCTGCACCAGCACCAATTCCGAATAAACCAAAGCCGGCTCCAAAATAGGGATTGCTTGACAGAGACTGAATATACTCCATGATTGTCATCTTTGATAACTTTAACTGACAACTCACTCAAATGGCAGTACAAAAGATATTAAGTCTTGATAAATAATTTTTCAGTCATCCAAACATTGCAGATACTTTAAAATAATCTTTTTTTACGATTCGACGAAGCCTGCATCGCGACGTACAACCTCCATTGGCACGCTTCGGCATGGCCGTTCTAAAATATAACGTCACATTCCAGCGAAACTTGAAACATGAGATATTTTACTACTGTACACTTTTGTGTAAGTAATAAAAAAAACCAATGTAAAATAACACAAAGAACCACAGATGTCTCTAGGCGATAACAAGAATAGGCGCGAAGAAGAATCTATAAAGCGAAATTTAAAATAGCGTCAATGAAATCAAACTCAAATGGGTATATTCTATTCAATAGAATATAGTCCTTTTGGAGTAATATTAATGTTCATTGATAACTACAATATTTCTACAATTCGGGTAATCGGATGGAGACTTAAAAAGCATATTTTATCTCGTTTCATGCTCTAAAATGGTGAATGAAAATTTGATCACAGTATTTAAACCAACTTTTCAAAGTACTTGCAGCTTCGGGACTATAGACACTATTGGCTGTTGACCAATTCGTACGTTTTTTATGGCCAATGAACCACTCTCTTTTATCAATAGCTGCTGTCGTTATCGTGAAAGCTCAGTGCAGGCTGTCTCAGGCCCGTTTCTACATGGGGTTATACGCGTCCATGCGTATGATAATCGTGCCAGCAGTGCATTTATCGAGGTTTTGTAATTTTGTAGCACTAAGCGGCACGTGCGCTGCATGGATTGGTTGCTGTCATTAGTGCATTCTTTATAATTAATAATAATATAGTATTTAGGAAAAATTGCAAGGCAAGTAATTTTCAGATTTCTCTGATACATTCCATAAGCATTAAATAAGGGTTACACGTTGGTTATATTGTGTATATTAGAATGCCACGACAGTGCACACTGATACCGGAACATCTGATTTTGAAACACAATATTTGTGTATTTTTTCATGTTAATTTATATCATAAAGTCATTTTTATTTAAAAAATATACTCCCAATGTCTTCAATCGCTCCTGTAACTTGTATGGGAATTGGAAACAATTTAGACTTTTTGTAGCTTCATTATGGAATGTCTATTCCAGCGACTCTGCAATGACAATAATATAATTTTACAAAGGAACCTGTTTTTGAATAAAATGTATGATTATTCGTTATCTTTCTACTTTCAGGAATGATGCTTTATTGTATCATTTCATTTTTCATTGTTTCGTTAACTAAGGTTGTTGCTGTATGAACTTATTCACACGACTAAAATTATTTTGTTCTTTTTCAGATGTGGATTTTTGTATTTCTATATTCGTTACTTATATGCTCAGGCCAATTGGAGGCTGATAAGAAAGTTAATAAATATGTTACTACGTTAATTGACGCAAAATGGAGAGATACCCCCTTGTTGCTCGAAGTAGCAGAATATTTAAGTGATGAAAATCCTGATTACTTTTGGAGATTCATTGATGCAGTCTCTAGTAGAACCAATGATTTTGTTAATAATGGTTAGTAAAGATGTATGATAGGTCTTCTAATAAATGCATAATAATATTTAATTTTTCATCCATAGCAACGGAGAGGGATCAATATAATATAGCCATTGAAATAGCTGGGAAATTTTTAACGCACACCGAACTGGCAGTCCTTAAGTTAGGACTTTCTTTACGAATTTATTCAGCGAGAGTGGAGATGTTTTCCCAAATGGCTTTGAATAAAAATGCCTCTGACTTAGGATGTAATACTGTCCTCGACGTAGGTGGTAAATTCACTTGTTCGTTAGAAGAATTAGACGATTTAATTACTCAGGTAAAGTGCCTATTATGCTTTGTACAATTTTGCAATCGTACCTTAAAGTTCACAATTAATGGTTACTCATGATTTTTATTATTTTTTAACCTCCAGGATGAATGGAACAAGATAGACACTTACAATATAGATCATCATTACCCTGGATCGCAACAATCTAAAAAACAAGTTGTGTTTTACGGACAGTTAGGAACACCAGAATTTCCTGAGTTTCATGAAAAGTTAAAATCCTTAGCAGAATCTAAAAAAATCGATTATATCCTTCGTCATTACGTAAAAGTATGAAAAAATTGTACGATACAAACTTTTAAAAATACATACATATATATTCATTATATTTCATTATTGTAGGATAGGCTGGATAGACGATTACGCTTGTCAGGATATGGCGTGGAACTTCAAATGAAGTCCACTGAATACAAAGCAACGGATGATTCTGACATAAAAGACAATTCTGGTAAAGACGATGAAGATGAAAATGATGGTGTTGAAGAAATCGAAGGCCTCAACTTCGCAATACTAAAGTAAGGTGATATTACAGTTTTAAAAAGTATCCAAACAATAACGCAATCCGCTTCTTTTCATTTGAAAATTGTCACACACTCCAGGAATTTGTATCCAGACAAAAGATCCGAATTGGATGAATTGCAGATGCATTTTTTGGATACCAGCCATGAAATCGGGGCTCTTAAAGTTTGGCAATTTCAAGAACTAAGTCATCAAGCAGCCGAAAGAATAATGAATTCACCATCGAGCGAGGCTATCAAAGCTCTTACCGATATCTCACAAAATTTTCCAATGCAGGTAAGCAATCCGAACGTAGAATCTATCAAAATAATCGACTAAAACTCTTCGGAACACAATTTAATTCATATCACAGGCCAAATCATTGATTCGTACAAAAGTAAGAAGCGATATGAAGAAAGAGATGAAATTAAATCAAGAAATATTTGCTGCGAGTCTAAATATTCAACCCACCGATACTGCTTTATTCATAAATGGTTTGTTCTTTGACTTGGAAGCCATCGATATCCTGACTCTTCTGGAGTCACTACGAGGGGAATTGCGTGTAATGGAGGCACTTCATAAAATTGGTAAGTTTTTAATACACCAATTAATCTAATCTGTCTCAAACAAAAATAATTACACTCGTTAATTATGAATTGAAATATTAGGATTCAATAATAAAAGAATGAGCAAGCTATTATCTTTGGATTTATCTGGTAATACGGATAATCAGGACTTTGCAATGGATATAAGAGATTCTGCTGTGATATGGGTGAATGATATTGAGAATGATTCTCGCTACTCCAGATGGTCTCCAGTATTAACTGAATTATTACGACCAACCTTCCCTGGAATGCTTAGGAACATCAGAAGAAATCTTTACAATTTGGTCAGCATACGATGAGACATCAATATAATTAGGTATCCATATTAAACTCATCATGATCTAACTTGAGACAATTTCAGGTTCTCATAATTGATCCACTGAGTGAAGAATCAGCGCCATTGATTGCTCTAGCTGAATCCCTGTACGCTCATTCAGCTCCTCTTCGAGTAGGATTTGTCTTTGTAACAAACTTCAATACTTCCATAACAGGTTTAACCGATGCCAGTGTGGCAGTCAATAATGCCTATCACTACTTCGCAGAGAGTAAGAACTCCAAGGAAGCTTTAAATTTCCTGTCTGATGTAAGTATAACTCTTTCTAAATTTATTCTAATACCTTTAACGTACTTTTATTTTGTAGTTGGGAAATTACGTGGGAGTGCATGGTGCTGATGTGAGTGACATAAAAAAGGCAATCAAAGCCAGAGATTCTTCTGCTGATATAAATTACATACTCGGTGAGGAATCTGAGTATGACGTAGGTCGTCACCTTGCTAGTGACTTTGTTAAACGTACTGGTTTCAAAAAGTTCCCTCAAGCATTACTCAATGGCGTTCCATTGCCATCCAGTCAACTGAATTCTGAGTCCTTCGAGGAGGCTGTTTTGTCAACCATAATAATCCTGACTCCATCGATGCAAAAGGCTGTCTATAGGGGTGAAGTAACAGAAGGGGACGATGTGGTGGATTTCATAATGAATCAACCAAACGTAATGCCTCGATTAAACGAACGTATTTTAAAAGTCGATAAAAGTACCTGGTTAAATTTGGTTGGTGTTCCTCCCAAAGACCAAGATTATGTGAAATGGAGTTCTCAGGATGCTTCAGCGTGGCTCATGGAGAATATGCGATACGTATCTGCTTCACGTCGAGATAATATGCATCATTTATATTCTCTTTGGATCGTTACTGATCTGAAGGAATCTATGGGTAGACAATTGCTTCGTGAAGCCTTAGAATATGTGGTATGTGTGTAAGAGTTAATTTTTCTCTATACCTAGAATCCTTCAGGATGTATTATAATTGTTGTTTCCTTTAATTCAGGAATCCAATGCAGATGTCAGAGCTTCTATAATAATAAACAGTGCCGATGAAGCAGGATCAGAAATTGATATTAATAAAATAGCAATTGCTGCATTGAATACATTGCCATCGGACAAGATCCTAGGTTACTTGAAGAAATTAATTAAGGAGGATACGGTGACTCTTATCTCTAAGGGTGATTATGATATCGAGGTAAGAAGAATCAGATGTGCGAATGGAAATCAGAGACATACTTAATTTGTGAAATTTTATTTTGAATTTCAGAATGAAGCTGTCAAAGAGCAGGTGGAACAGCAGAACTTTATTCTCAGTGTACATAGACATTATGCCAAGACTGTTCTTGGACTAGAGAAAGGAAGTAGAGCGGTTATATGCAATGGTCGTATCATTGGTCCTCTTGATGAAAACGAAGAATTTACTAATGAAGATTTCTCACTTTTGGAAAGATTTAGTCACAGCACGTACGGAGACAAGTTATTCAAGAACTTATTCAAGAGTCAGTTGTTTGACGATGATGAATACGGTAAGAATTTTATTTACTGTATATTCTTCAATCAGTGTAAGTTTATCTTTCAATACTTCGGTGGATTTTAGAAAAAAATGATATATCTGATGACATGATCATGAAAATCTCTTCGCTCTTGGTACCAAGACCTCAAACTCGTAGTCGTTTTGATATTCCATATCATGGCGATGAACATAGGTAATTGTTAATATAATTGTGCTGATTAGGATATAATTGTTTTTTATTATTGACGTTAAAAATATCTTTCAGTGCCATAAAGGTTCCAGCAGCAAATCCAGATGGCGTTGCGTTCAATCTTATCGCCATTGTGGATCCTGTTTCGCGGGGCGCACAAAAGTTAGGACCTATATTGAATGTACTACAGCAAACATTAAATTGTGAGATAAAAGTATTTTTGAATTGCGTGGAGAAAAATAGCGACATGCCATTGAAGAGGTTCGTTCGTTAAAAATAATTATTCAATCCTCTGGGTGGTACTTGAGCAAGTTATTGAGAATTGATTTATAATTGTAACAATATTTTGTACTCTTAGTTTTTATCGATTCGTACTTGAGCCGGAAATACAATTTACACCGGAAGGTCATATAATTGGGGCAGTCGCACGTTTCACAAAACTGCCAACTTCCTCATTGCTTACGCAGTATATTCATTCACCAGAAAACTGGTTGGTTGAAGTAGTCCGCAGTGTTTATGATTTGGATAACATCAAACTGGATAATGTTGCTATAGGAGTGCATAGGTAAGGAATTGTAAAATTAAACTGCTTCGTGGTCTTCCTTTATTTTATCTGTAGTAATTACTGGTTCGCAACTGTAATCTTACAGTGAATTTGAGCTGGAGCATTTGCTTCTCGAAGGACATTGCTTCGAAGCTGTAATGGGCAATCCCCCAAGAGGATTACAAATTACTTTGGGAACCGAAAACCAACCAGTGATGTTCGACACAATTGTGATGGCTAATCTAGGATATTTTCAACTAAAAGCTAATCCTGGTGACTGGCTTTTACGTCTACGACAAGGACGTTCTGCGGAAATCTATGATATCTCGAGTGTCGATGGTCAAGATGTTATTCAAGATGGTAACAATGTAAAGGTTCTGATCAGTTCGCTGAAGAGTCACGTTTTGAAATTAAAGGTCTCCAAAAAGCCAGACAAAGCAGGAATGGATCTTTTATCCGAAGACGACAAAAGCTCTGGATTATGGAACTCGATTTCTAGGTACGTCACTATACTTGTTATATTATTTTTTAAATAATTTTCAGCTGATACACAAACTAATTATTACGAACAGCAGAATTACTTTGTTTAAATCCTCATTTCGTAGTGACATAAAATAAAATAACTTTCCTTTATTCTCTGTTTTTTAGCTTTTCCATATTTTGGTAAGCTTCCTAGTATTAAATAGAAGTTTCAATATTTTCCACTGTATCAACTTGAACTTTATAATTACGTTTTCGTAAGACACACAGTAAATGGACACGATAATTTCAAGTCATCGATATTTTTCTTTTCATAATATTTCCAACGAACTGTTTGCTCTCCACACAATTTTTTCACAAATTGTACCTACAATCCTCTCCAAAAATCTAAAACGTCTTTTCGCTTGATATCAGGACCTTCACAGCTGCCGAGGAATCCGAGGACCAAGATGAAAAGTTAAATATCTTCTCACTCGCCTCCGGCCATCTGTATGAGAGATTTTTGAAGATCATGATGATCAGTGTAATGAAACACACAAAGTCCCCAGTGAAATTTTGGTTCCTCAAAAATTACCTGTCACCAACATTGAAAGTAAGTCTTATGGTAATAACTTTTAATGGTCTTTAACAATTCAGTATAAATAATAAAAATCTACTTTCCTATAATAGGACTTCCTACCACATATGGCAAAAGAATACGGCTTCGAGTATGAATTAGTTCAATATAAATGGCCACGCTGGCTTCACCAGCAAACCGAAAAACAGAGAACAATATGGGGATATAAAATATTATTCCTGGATGTGCTATTCCCACTGGACGTCAAGAAAATAATATTCGTGGATGCCGATCAGGTAAAATCAATACTCTGTCTCGTAATATTCTGTACTATAAAACTATATTGAAATTATTTCTTTCAGGTAGTTAGAGCAGATCTCAAGGAATTAGCTACCTTAGATTTAGGTGGTGCGCCGTATGCCTATACACCATTTTGTGATAGCAGAAAAGAAATGGATGGATTTAGGTTAATGATTATACTATAATCAATTAACAAAAGTAGTTCTATGAAAGACAAATGTTAAATCATTTTGTTTATTCTCATTTCCACTAGATTCTGGCGACAAGGATACTGGAGGAATCATCTCCAAGGTCGTTCTTATCATATCAGTGCTCTGTACGTTGTGGATCTAAAGCGTTTCCGTCGTATAGCAGCAGGAGACAGATTAAGAGGTCAATATCAAGCTCTCAGTCAGGATCCTAACAGTCTTTCAAATCTTGATCAGGTCAGTTCTTAATTCTAATTCATAAAAATCGTCTCACACGAATTTCGTTCATTTAATAATAAAAGTATGCACCATGGCAAGCATTCTTATCAGTAAGATAACGATAATTACAGGATCTACCTAACAACATGATACATCAAGTAGCAATAAAGACACTACCGCAGGAATGGTTATGGTGTGAAACTTGGTGTAGCGATGAGTCCAAAAAATATGCTAAAACAATTGACTTAGTAAGTAACCATTAGCAACAATAGTTCGATTCAAAATTTTCTTGTATAACCTTTCTCCAAATTTAAATTAAAGACTATGCACAAAATTCTTATTTTACCTTGTCGCAGTGCAACAATCCTATGACCAAGGAAGCCAAATTACAAGCAGCCATGCGTATCTTACCAGAATGGATAGGGTACGATGAGGAAATCAAAGCTTTACACCAGAGAATAGAAAATGAAAATAGACAACTGGAGCGAGAAGATATTGGTACGAGATATTTTTTCAATTTAATTAATCTGAGATTTCTATGACTACATGTTGAGTCAGTGTCCTTTACCGTTGTCTTTGTTTAATCATTTTTCAGATATTAGCGACGATTCTCCAAAGCACGAAGAGTTGTGAAGTGTATTCCCAATATGCATAAAATTGACTAATTCATTTTTATGATATCATATATGAGGTTTTTTATAAAGTTTTCTGTAAAAAGTTGTTTGCTATACTATAGGAGATAATGGCCAAATATCAATAGGTCATTCTACTGCATCATCCTCTAAACGATATACCAAGTGAAACGCAGTTTTTCCTCTCAAAGTATTCTGACTTCTACCGCCATTAATAAGTGCATCGACGGTTTTTCATGAGTGTTTTGATAATCGTTCTTCGAGAGTTTCGATAATTCATTGACGATAGATCATTAAATCTTTTTACTGTGCAGTGTGATATTTTGTCGATTACGGTGTAACTGATCAATTTATATAAAAATTTATAACTATTTGAATCATAATGTGAATATTACTATCTTGAGTGAGATTTCACGTTCTATAAACATTCAATTGATGAACTCACAATGCATAATAACAGAACACTGTCACACCGTCCCTCTTATAAAAATATAAGGAATAAAATAGCGAAGAAATTGCAAAGAATTAAAGTGTCCAAAGTTCTTCAGTATCCTCGTGTTTCCTTCGGATTAAATTTTCCTTGTCGATAACTCTCTTCTTCGTACAATAATCACCAATGATCTGTGTCATTGTCGTTTAGTTATATTGTTCTGTAGATTCTGGTAAATATGACAATTAGAAAAGTAAATATTTTCATGACTCCATTACGTTTGCAGAAGTCGCATGTTGTCACCAGTTTGGACAAGTAATTTCGCTTTGCTGAAATATTAAGCGCAAGTGATATCATCTGCACTAAAGCTTCGCCCCTGATTTCTTCGATTATGGAAAAATCTTCAAGTTCAAATCAAAAATACGCCTTGTGAGTACGTTTTAAATAAAATTTTTATTTTCCTGAAATTCCATGATTATGATAATTACTCGTTAACAGTTCCTGCACTTGTTTTCAAATATGATTGCAAATATTAATTCTGCTTGATGTTCTTTTTCCTGATTTTAATTCTTCAACAAGCATAATTTTTAATCATAAAATATGGTACGGAGTCGTAGTCTATATACAGCAAAACTTGTATGTATCAGTCGTTACTTGCATGCATAAAAACACGATGCACAGTATAATTAATTTCTATTTAATATATCGAATCGGGAAAAAGAAAAAAAAAGTCAATTAAATGCTATTAAAAGTGCATGATAAATTTCCTCGAAAGCTACTTGTCGCTTACTTCCAACAATCCTATCAATTTTTCCACCTAACTCTACAGAAGCTCGTATCTCATTTCTTACCTAGAAATTCCAAAAATTCCAATCTCGATCTGATTCCAACAAAACAGGAACCATATAATATTTAATAGCTCCTAATACATGATGCATGCAATATATAATTTAAATGTTATTCAACAAATCTCCGTAAATAACTGTCAGTACTGTATAAACAATAATACATGATATTAATCACAAGAACAAAAGCAAGTTCGGTATAATCAATTGAACAGCTTTTACGTATTTTAAAGTTTGTAATTATTTGCCGTAATTCAATGATACTATCAAAAGACATAGGTCCTTACTCATACCTCTCTTTTAGCGTTAAGCGACGTCTATTAGTCGGTAAACACAAAGGATAAGAGAGACTAATAGACGTCTCTTAACCCTAAAAGAGAGGTATGAGTAAGGGCCTTAGAGAACGTAAGAATATATAATATATCGAATACTAAAAATCATTGGTTGATTCATAATCTCATATCTCGTTTGGTCTTGTCACGATATCAATAAAGCATAGTCAATATCAGTCATAATGCGGAATAAGCTATACACTGGTAAGAGGGTACGATATCTCCTTGGAGGAGAGTTAAGCTATCTCGTTAAACAAGCTCGACCAACACTCTTCCAAGACAGTCCGGCATGCCGTGTAGACGTTTTATTTATTTATCTAGTGACATGTGCAGTCCTTCCACATAACGTATCCCGTCGTGAGAATCAAATGAACAAAATTATTTCGCCCTTACGTCTGGCATAGTTAACGCGCACTTTAATTCAACGATGGAGGAAGAAAAAATTAAACTGTGAGTCAAATCAATATTATTGACTATCGAATACTCGTTATACTCGGTATAAGGTTTGCGATGCGACTTTTAATGAAGAATTCGCTGGTAACGTACATTTTTATGCTCCCAAAACTTTTGTCATGTAATTAACTTATCACTCAGATAATAGTTGTGCCGTGGAATTCGGTTGGATTAATCTCTGTATTATCTGATGTGGTCTATAAATATTTTGTATCGTTTAGGGTGAATCCACCAGTAGACTTACATTTAGGAAACTTCTTTAGTGAATGAAAATCCTTGGGAAAATTACTATGTATATACATATAATTTATATGAATGTTTAGATTTACTGGGGTTGTCTCTACTCACTGCTGGAATCTTCTTAGGCTACGTTGTAACGGCTTTGATCGGCAATCGATATTCTGTAAAACGTTAGGTGGTTTTTTAATTTTCTGTCGTTCGTACTTTGATCGATTGATCGTGTAGTTTTTCTTAGTGTACCGTTATTCGATGCAGAATCTTTTTCAGCTTCGCCGGATTAAGTACGTTGTTTCCTTGCTTGAATACGATTGGACAGGTCTAGTCATCAGAATGGTATGTTTGCTCGTGTAGGTTTCAGAGGCTTGACGAATATTTCCAATCAATTGTTATTGAACACCCAGTATGCATAACGATAAGCGACTGAAACTACGTAAAATATAAAGCGGCCTTTAATATTATCAGAATATAGTTTTGGCCGAGGCGCCTTCAATTGTAACCGTCTTTCAAACGTACACCCGTTTGTTGTAACAGAATTAAATTGGACACAGGAAAAAGAACAAATAATTGCAAGACCGTTCGAGTTTTCACCGCAAGTATATAATAACTGATTTCTTGACAGATCAAAGTTTGTACGATTGGCTGTATAAATGTTGCTATTATTTTTAGAATTTCCCACAAGTTAATTATTAATTTCTCACATGTAGATGCAGTAATTTTTCGTTAATTCAGAGATTCATAGACACACCTTGCACTCTATAATTTACTTACTTCCTATGCAAATGTACTTGGTACACAAGTGTATTAATTAGCGACTTAAGATTCGCGCAGACCGTTGCAGATTTTATTGTTGCGAATACAGTCCCATCAATGCCAGTCATTGCTGATAGCAAGTGCAGTTAGGATTGCGCGACTGGTGTACGTGTACTAAAGATTCTTGATACGTACGCAATGTTCGCGTGTATTATATATAGTTTTTGAAAGTTTGATAAGGGTTTTTTTGAGAGATAATTTCTAAGTGAGGTATGGCCGACGAGGGAATTTTGGACCTGACGCCAAGAGCTGAGCAAAGTCATTTGTTTGACAGATGCTCCAAGTGGGGGTAAAATATGTTTTTCTTGATAATTGAATATTCAGTTGAGACTCCCATTAACATTCGTTGTTACCGTTGTGGGAACCTGAAAAATAACAATTATTATTTCTACATCATTATTATTGATACACACACGTCGCGGGAAAAGATAAACGATACACTCTTTATACGTCAGTTTGCACACGGCATTATTGATTACTCTTCCTGATAATGGACTGAACTGATAAGAGTTAATACAAAATTATTTAGACGTCCAAATTGACCAACTTAATTAATGTAATAATTAATTGCAATGCTTACCCAGCATCCTGTAGTACGTAGTCTCGGTTCAGTACCGTTGGTTTCAGTACGACCTTCTATTTCAGATTTAAGGACAATGCAGCTTTCGGATATGGAACCAGCATTCCGCCAAATAATAACGAATGTGACGAATCGGATTCACCTCCCAAGCAGGTGATCTTTTGCGTCCATGGAAAACTCTCTGGTTGTTGTACAGTTGTTAAGGGTAGCACGGGGGATGAACCTTCTAATTCGAAATATCAATTCCAGAGGAATACGTCGCTCAGTAAGATTAAGTCTATAATTAATAGTACTAGAAGGTAATGATTATACAATGGCTAAATACTTTTTAGTTGAGGATCATTGCCACAGAGAGAGAAACGAAGGAATTGATAAGAAAGCCAGAAAGAAGCTAGTACTTGCCAGTGTGTTGTGCGTTCTTTTCATGATTGGAGAAATCATTGGTAAGTTGAGTATCTGTAGTTTTATTTTACTCCTCTGTAAGAAACTTGAAAATGAAATAATATATATGCCTTTCGCAGGGGGTGTCCTGTCAAACAGCTTAGCCATTGCCACCGATGCTGCTCATCTGCTCACTGATTTTGCATCTTTTATGATTTCATTGTTCTCAATATGGGTTGCCACCAGACCAGCCACTAGGAAAATGCCATTTGGTTGGTACAGAGCAGAGGTTTGTTTAGTTTACAATTGTATAATTGTCAATCTTTACTCTGACGTTATTTATTATACAATTCTTTTTACTTTCAGGTAATTGGCGCACTCACATCTGTATTGTTGATATGGGTGGTAACAGGTGTCTTGTTCTACCTTGCTATACAGCGAGTGATTAATAAAGACTTTGAATTAGATGCCACTGTAATGTTGATAACGTCAGCCATTGGTGTTGCGGTAAATCTAGTGTCAGTTTTGCTTATATAGCAATAATACCTCTGAAACATCAGAATCACAGATTTATGATAATTCTATAAAGTTTCATGTAAACATATGGAAATCACATTCTCTATCTGTCTTGCAGGATGGGCTTGACTCTTCATCAACATGGTCACAGTCATGCAGGTCATCATGGTCATACCCATGCTGATGTTGACCTTGAGCACGAGAAAGCTCATTCTGATTCCAAGTCTAGCAAAGCGAAAGCCAAGAATATAAATGTTCGAGCAGCTTTTATACACGTGGTTGGTGATTTTATACAGAGTGTGGGTGTACTAATAGCTGCCCTCATTATTTATTTCAAGGTTAGGACCATTGTATTTCCATATTTTAATATCCGGATGATAAAAACACTGAAATCATTAATGATAATTAATTCAGCCCAACTGGAGCATCGTCGATCCCATTTGCACCTTCCTGTTCTCTATTTTGGTTCTGCTAACGACAATTACAATTATCAAAGACGTTATGAACGTCTTGATGGAAGGGATCCCAAAGGGTTTTGAATATTCCCAAGTGGAAAGTACCTTGACCCAGATCGAGGGAGTAGTCAAAGTACACAATTTGCGAATCTGGGCATTGTCTTTAGATAAGACTGCGTTATCTGCTCATATTGCTATAGGTAAGCCCTATTCGATTATGTAATCTTAAATAAGGCACTAGCCATATATGGAATTTCTTAATTAAATTGTTTCTGGATGGTGTTTAATCAGAGCCTGGAACTAGTCCACAACAAATCTTGCGTATGGCAACGCGGAATATACATGATAAATATAATTTCTTCGAGATGACACTACAGATAGAGGAGTTCGATAAGAAGATGGAAAATTGTCAGCAATGCAAATCACCGCCCATGTAATATAAATACTTCTAGAGCTTATTATGTTTGATTGGGATGTATCGAACTGTTAGTTAATCTGTGAATAATATGATTCATAATGTATTCGTCACTGTCTGCATTTCCTATTATGGAAGCAGCAGACGACTATTGGGTTTGGTTTACTTATTTGGTTTTATGCCTCTAAAGACAAGCGGTATTAATACTTTGAGAATTTTTCAAATTATTTTTCAACTGCCAGTAAATAGAATTTATTCACTAAATCCCAGCAGTGTGAATGGATCCTTATAAAATGTATACTTAAGTTTCATATGAATGTTTATGGTCACTTGGACATGAATCCAGAAGCAGTATGATTCAAATTTGCGGGCTGTCCTTCTTTTTCTCTAACATAAGGTCGCCCTTTTTTGATGACATTAAGGCCTAGTACAGAGTTCGAGTTTCCACAGAATGATAAAACAACGTTTCTTGCATTATTTTGAGACCCATGAATCTGTTTGTCGAGTACAAATATATATATCATTTATAGAACTACAAAAATATTGTAACAATAGTAACCTGTGCTTATCTTAAAACAAAACACTTTTTATTGCTATCGGTTACATATTAAAAAATGCTGTACCATTACCTTTCGTAACAGTTATATCCAAAAGTGTCATACTGTTTCATAAAAATTCTACCAAGACGAAAATCGACAAATTCTCTATTATATGAAATGATAGAAATTAAATACTCAGTTGATTTTTTTAAAAAAAGCAAATCTTTTTTTTTTAATATTTAACATCCTGATCACGGATTTTCTGTAACACCGTTTCATACGATCTAAAGAAAAAACTATTTTCATAGTTCCTTTGTGTAATAATTTTCTAACAAATTGTTATATTCTATAAATATATTCCAGCTAGATATGACTAATAAAAGTATTATTTTCAATTGTTTATATCATTAAAATCATTATAATCTGGTACCAGTACTGCTCCTACTGTTTCTAGATCGATAATGATTATGTGGTGTGTGTATGTATATATACAATGTCAATTGAAATATATTTTATGTATTTCTATAGTTTACTAATGTGTAGATATAGATATACGCAACTTGAAACGTGCTGCCACCAGCATTGCACTAGGTACTAAATCCTCCCTCTATTCTGCCCCGTTTTTCACATCGCAAATCGGAAGCCGGTAGGTGAAGACGTTTATATAAAAAATGGAGACTGACAAGCCAAGCATATTACAAATAAACCGTGAAGCAGGTTCTGCTGGCGGTTCAAAAGATGTTGAATCACTGTCAGAAATATTTGACAATGCTTTTCAACTCTTCAACAGCATTAACAAAACTGATGAGGCAACGAACAGTCCTAAAGTTCAGGTACGTTCAACAACAACGTCATGAGGAATGTTTGTGTATATTCTTGACATTATCTGTAAACAAATGTTTTAATTTTAACTGTCATGTACTGCAGTAGTGATATAATGCATATTTTATTATCGGTTTTATCTAGCGCTTGCAGATTTAAAATATAATTATTTTGTTAATTAGTCTGACGTTCGGAGAGCTATGAACATGTTTGAGAATGCAACGAGACTAGTCTCTATGGCTAATATGTTCAGTGAGAATGAGAGCTTTGACGAAGTAGCTACTGAGAATATCAAGTACTTTCTTCTGCCAGCTCTACTCGGTTCTCTTACATTAAAAATATGTGGTACAGATGATCGAATGCATATTGTCGATGTGGCAGAGGTTTATTTTATTGACTTTTTGAAGAGAGTCAAAGCCTATGGATTAACCGATATCCAGATCCCAGAGACTAAAAATGAAGAGCATCAGGATCAGACTGCTGTTGCACGAACAAAATCCAACTCTGAATATATTACTGAAATGGTACTTAGTGTTGTATTTTATATATCGGTGTGGGATGGTATCTTGTTATCCTACAATAACATGTTCTTCAGGTAAACTCAAGAAATACGAAATTACAAAGATACCGAGAGCAAAAGGAATTAGAAAAGAATTTGGAGGTATTCAGGAAAAACCTTGACAATCCTAATATCGATGAGGAAACCAAAAGGGAGTATTTCGTTACACTTCTCAAGGTTTATGTAAATCAAGCTATCGACGAGCTGGCTTCCCTGGCAGCTGAGAGGCCACTATTAGAACACATGAAAAAATTAGGCCGCACTGAGAGTACAGCTTCCCAACATCAGCATAAAACAAAAATTCCTTCAGCAAAATTAAAGCCGATTATAATCACCCGCGATGAGGTTCAAAAGCAAGTTTTCGGAGCTGGATATCCCAGCCTTCCTGTACTAACAGTGCAAGAGTTCTATGACAAGAGAGTCAAGGATGGAGAGTACGTTTGCAAATGATTAAATCTCCCAAGTACGTAGCATATAAAACAAAGCTAAGAAATCTTTTTTTTCTTACAGTTGGCCTGATCCATCTCAGCGTAATCAAATGAATGGAACTTGCCTGCAAGACGTTGCCAATACCAACAACGATGGTATTCCACAAGAGGATGCAGAAGCAATAGAAAAGGAAAATAGAACTGAAAATGACGATCCAGAATTACTAGCTCAAACACGAGCCATGGACGATTACAAGGACACGCACAGACGCGGATGGGGCAATCGAGCTAATAGAAGTTAATCAGCTCAAACATGATTATCCATTAGCGACATACAATTCACTAATGGCTTATTGATTATCTCCAATAAGTAAAAAATCTAATATCTGTTATCTACTAAACCATATGTCTAGTAAAAAAATAAAAATCAACACAAAAATCTGCAAGCAAAACATGATCTAAAGCTAAGCTGCGCCTAAAGCTCATAAGGAAAGTCAACCTACTTGTATAGACGATATTTCAAATAAATTAAAATAAAAACTGAAAAACAATCTTAAAGCTTAACGATTAAATCTGTTACATCCGCCGGAGATGTCTTCACCGCATAATCTTATTGCATACACCAGACACGGTTCATTCATTTCAACGGGATGTCATGTTACGCGTGCGTAGATGTCTCAGGTACAAATGGATACAAACTCAATATCCATACCATCGGCATTCCAGTTGACTTCCTACAGTCGCATAGTACAGGACTGAACTACGGTACTTCATCGTCACCCGGTAGATAATTTACCGTAAAGTGCGGGCGCACGTAGCGCACACTCTTGAGGCATTTGTGAGCATTTGTGTGCCGTAACGATCCCGATAGAAGATGGCGCCCAACCCTGAATTCATTGAGGCGCAGGTGTCACACCGTACAGTAAAAGGGTGAACTCTTGTTTGGGCCAGTGTGCAACAGGTTGTCGGAACGGGACGACGACGAATGGAGGTTATTTTCTATTGTGAGTGCTACTATGCAGAAAGCGTTAGAAAATTACCAATACAAAGTTTGAATAGTGGCGTATAAGGGAAAGCGGGACATGTATGCTTGCGTATTCGTTGACTGGCTGGTAATCTTTATTATGGTGGGCGCTGTTTGGAATATATTATAAATCTCGACAGGTCTATAAATTACCTAAAGAGAAAAAAATCTTTCAGATAAAAGCATACTGAACTATTGTATTAAAATAATTAACGGCGCTAGTACCAGACTTTACGATGTTGTTTTACTTATTCGGAAATTACTCCAAAGCGTCCAGAAGCATAGATTTATTTCTGGAGACCTCCTCTTCGTCGACTCTACTTCGAAACTTCGTGGGAGATCTCATCGCTATTAGGATATTTAATCGTATGTAAGACTGTCGCGTTGTTGGGTCTACGTAGCGTCCTTTGAATCTGTCAGGTAAAGAGGTTATGTGGCTTAATGACGTGTGACCTGTTGCAATTTCAAGGAAACCAAGGTATTTGTCATAATTAACAAGATTCCGGATACGACCGAGTTCTTTTACCTACAATTTCACGTTCGAATTTTTCCTCGGGCCTGACTTTTACTTCTGACTTGTTTCTTAAGCCCACTGGGCTTAATATTACCTCACACTCTGTCTGTGCACGTAGGCATCGTTTAAACGTACATTTTTTAAATTTACGATGAGGATTTCGAAATTCCTTTTATATCTTATACAATCGGTATAACATACCTAGAAGACTTTCCTTCGTCCTTATAATTATTATCGTTTCTTTTACACCGCGTATTTTCATTTGACGTTGTAGCCTTGTTCTGCGTCGGTAATTAATACACCTGGCATAATTAAACATTTATTGTGCAATCCCCCATTGTTTATCAATTGTTACGAAGCCCCTGCGCATTATAATAACGTTTAATGCGCCAGTTCCTGACTGGATACCTTGTAAGAAATCGCGAGGATAACTACACCAAGCGTTTCTATTATTTATAATAAAATTCCGTAACATAAGTCTTAAGTTTTCGTCTTTTATACTATTTTTTTTAAACGTCATTTTTACGAAATTCGAAATATTCGAATTCTCATAGTAATTGATCGAATGGCGTTAATGTACAACGACCGTGAGTCTCTTATCAGTAATAGCAAAGCTAATGTTTACACGATTAAAAAGTCATTGAAATGATTACAGGTTTCTCGTTGAAATTGTCAATTATGTATATTGACTGTGTACCGATGGCACTGTCATGGGTTATCATAAAACAGTTAATTGACCTCCGTAAGATCGTTTACACTTGTCAAACAGATTAAGACCAAAGACAGTCTGAAATCCAACAACTGTGCATAATAGCGTATGAAAAAGGAAAGTAACCAGGTAGCTCACGAGGAGGAAGAAGGTTAAGGTCAGAGAGTTTACACAGTTGAATAGGCCAGTGCGTATGCAGTGGCAATAAAGAATTACAAAATTGAATAACAAAGACTTCATCTTGGAATAAAAGACAGCTTGTATTTATACTGAAAAGTAGTAAATGGACTTTTTTCTTTAAAAAATACGTATTTATCAGTCTCCTCCGTTAATAACTTCATAGAATATTTCATCAATGCACTCATTCACGATTGAGAAAGAAGATGACCTTCGGTATTATTCATTGTTGCTCATCGCGATTTCACGCGCACAAAGCATACTCCGATGCTGAAATCACTTGAACGAGTTGATAATATTAATCATATCCATTTATAAGATGACAGGATCGAAGCACAGTCAATCTGTTTGAGTCATTTGTAAATCGTCAAAGGAATGCATAATGTAGGTGTTCAGCATGCCAACAGCAAAAACCATTAACAGTTTGAAATGCTTGTTTTAGAAATCCAAGAAGAGCAATGTGCGTAGGAGACCGTGAAGTTGCACCTGGATCGTAAGCTTATGTTCCTGAGAGGACATAAGAGCCGTGTCTCCTTGGTAAATCATCATTGAGCCGGAATTTGCGGATGGTCAACAAGTACAACGAATAATAAAAGATGGAGAGATCACACGGAGCTACTTTTGGTGGTGGAGGCACCAACCTCCAGGAATATTGGGAAGAGTATCAGAAGATGATCGAGGAAACGAAGATGTTGGACGATTATCTTGATGAGGAATGCAGTCCACGTAGTTATGACGGTAAGACAGATTGGGTATAACAAAATCATCATGAGCACTAGGTATAATTTTAGATCAAGAAGATACTCTTGTGGTTGGAATGCTGATTGGCATAATTTGATATCCTTACACAAGGAAGCATCGTGTTTCAACAGTGTCTGACGTATCCACGTTCAAGTGGGTAAACGTCGACATTTCAAGAGAGATACTTACGTTAGTATGACCTAGGGAAAGTCCTGGTTGTACGTCTTTTGTATTGCAAGACAGTTCTTAGGTATTTGAGAATTTAGCCACCTGTTAATTTGATAACAGACCTATCGTGATCAAACATTACTAGGAGCCAGGTCGTTGGGCTTAGAGAGATTTGGCAGATTAGATTGAGAATGCAAGGAAGAAGTCACATTGACTATATTTAAATTTATATTTAATGATCCATGTCAATGTACGAATGATACAAATTTTACGTTTCTAGAAGGCGAAGAAGAAGCGGAATGGCTTCGCGCAGCTGGTCTGGGCGAATTGACTGAACCCTGGAAAGCCGGAAGAGAGGTGCAACCGGAAGAGCTGGGAGCAGCCTTACGTCCCTTGTCTCGTGTCCAGGCAGAAGCTGTGAAACGTCGTGTACGCTCCCTCAATCATACTGTCAAACAGCGTTTTAATCAGCGTCCTCGAGTTCGCAAGCCAGACATCAGGGATGTTTTCAAGGATGTGGAAGTGAGTGGAAAAGTTAGAATTCCTCATGTAGAATTAATACTCAGAAACAAACTGTTTATTCATCTATTCTTCAAACTCTTGATATCGTGATCAGGTGTCGAGTATTGGTACCAGGTCACGCAGTGCTACTCCAGACTCTTTGGATTCCGTACCTGGTGAAACACCTGAGAGTGCTTCCCCTCCATCGCCACCTACCGTAACCGTTATCGACGTTCATCATGAGAAGTAAGCTGTTCTTAAATATTTAAATTGTGCCTTCCATGTCAATGATTTAAATTTATTTTCTTCTTTTCTATCAGCGTCAACGTGCCAAGTTTCGTATCGATATTCAATAGAACACCATTAGATAATAAGGATGGGGTACGTAGATTACCAAGTGCTCCTCCTGTTGCAACTGCAGTTGCGCCTGCACCTGCACCTGCACCTACTCCAGTACCAATACAAGAAATATTTAGGCGAGCAGGTCACTGGTCTCAACGTGGAGACGTTGCCAGTGATTCCGGTACGTTTTACTCCTTACATCCTCTTTATAATTCTTATATCTCTCAACTGTCATCGCATAAAGCCTAATGCTCGTGTATCTAAACGCCTTTTAACTTACAGAAGGTATCAAGCTAACGGCTTATCAAAGACTGGGAACGATTCATGTTGCAAGGCCAGTTATTCAAAGGCGCAGTGGTAGTGATCCTAGCGAAGTAGCTAACACAGCACACCTGGATGTAGAAACTCCTATCAAGCTAACCGTACCTAAGGATCATACCACGTTACGGTACTACTCAATTATTATTATCATTGTCCAAAGAAACTTTCATTACATATCATTTAATGATATTGCAATTTCTAATGTGTCACAGAAGAAGTTCAGGTGCTCATGCGACTGTGACAAGAAGTCACAGCAGTCTGTACGGTTTCTCAAGACCTGCCGATGAGAATCTAATAACTCATCCACTGAATCGTACCTCGTCCCACGGCCATCTTAGTTTCGAGGAGATGTGCCGAGCGAACGAAGCGAAATCTCAAGTCTGGACTGCCGACGTCCTTGCCACGGATGAAGGATACGATCGTCAGGGCGTTGAATTGTTATCCCAACGTGATCTCACCAGGCTTCAGCCATTGTTGTGGCTGGAGCTTAGTGCTGTGTTTGATAAGTACAACGTACCTCTTACCAAACGGAAGCCGAACAAACGTAGAAGGAAAGGTAAGCATTACGCAATGTGAGGATTAGTTATAATCACGGTAGCTTATCGTATTCAGAATCTGAATAGTACAACCAGAATTAATTTTAGCTGGGAATCTATTCGGCGTATCGTTATCCACGTTGCTCCTGAGGGACAGTCAACTTACGAACGAGGAGAGCAATATTCCACTGGTGTTTCAAAAGCTTCTTCACGAGCTGACGAAACGAGGCGTGATGGAGGAAGGAATTTTACGCGTCGGGGGACACAAGCAGAAAGTAGGTTTTATTAATATTCAACCACCTTAGATGACGTATGATAAACGTACAAACTTGATTATTATCTTTGACAGGTTGAGACCCTGTGCACGGAACTCGAAACGGATTTCTATTGTAAGCCAAAGGAGGTGGATAAATTATTTAAGCGTTCGCCGTGCCATGACTTGTCGGCAGTCTTGAAGAAACTGCTCAGAGATTTGCCTCAGCCACTTCTTACCGTGGAGCTCATTGATGCTTTTTATCAGAGCCACGGTTGGTACTGCGTTAAGCACTGATTATCATTTTAATATTTCTTTTTCGTTTTTATTCATCCATAATTACCAATACTTTTCAGGCGTGAAGAATCCAAGCGACATTTCCTATTCCTTGAATCTGTTGGTGCTATTACTTCCGGTCGAGCATCGATGTACCTTGAAAGCTTTATTGACTTTCCTGAAGCTCGTCATCGAACGCCAATCATCGAACAAGATGTCTATACATAACGTGGCCATGATCGTGGCGCCTTCCTTATTCCCACCTAGGTATATTTATCCAAGAGACCAGGCTGATCTGACTGCTCAGGTTAACATGGCTGCTGTATGCTGTCAGGTGACCGAGGCTCTTCTCAATAACGTAGATAAACTCTGGTACGTACCTACCGATCTGATAAATCAATTGCGCAGACAATCTGAGGAGGAACGATATCGTAAATACAAGAAAAAGTATTATTAAATATCACTGCGTATTAGTATCATCGACAACTTTTATTTGTGGTTTTCTTTTGCATAGATATATTCGTCATGATCGCAGTGATTATGGTGCTTAAGTTTTTTATCTTGTAAGATACATGGAGTCGCGTCACGTTTTTCTTTTATTAATTGACCCGCAAGTTGGAATAGTAAATTTGCAAATGAAAATTGTAACATAGCTTGATCGTGTACAAGGAATAATAGGTCTTAGGAGTCTCACGGTATTTTTTTAAGGAGAATGAATACTTACATGGATGGTATTTGCTTTTTTAGGTAAATATTCTTCTCGCCATTGTAATATTATTCTCTTTGCTTAATCGTGATTCTTTCTTTTTCTCGATACTACGTCTATGCTACTTTCGACAATTGACAATGAGGTTGTTCTTTTTTTTTTATTATATCCTTATACCATAGAACTTTATATCCCATCATTATGATTTATTGTGTATAACTATAAGTAATGTCGGGTGTAATACTCCGGGAGGATCTTTTTTTTTCCCATAGTGCAATAGCGTGGACATATTCTAATTGTAAGGTTAGTTTTTAGCCAGTACGTTTACTTTAAACTTTTAAGAGAAGACCAAAGCTCTCGTTAACGGTACCACGTGACACGAAGCTTAACCTTGATTTCGAAAAAGTACAACTTGTTATAAATTTACCTACTTCTATGATAATTTGTAGAAGATATTTTCAATACGTTTCTGTGGAATTCTTTTTTCTTTTGTTGTGGAAAACAAAGAATACGTTATCAGTGTAATCGTATTTGGAAATTGACACTTTTATCTAACTGGATGATGGAGGAAATTTTTTTTATTATCGTAATACGTGTGCTATAGATTTTTAAGTTTTATACTAATGATATTTATTTTCTATTTACTTGATTATCCTAATTTTATATTCGCGCACGATCTTAGAGTGTCGCTCAATAATGGAAGAGTCAGGGGTTTCGTGTTCTTGTTTTCTTCGTTTAGCTACTACAAAACAGTAGACTAAGTGCAACGAAATCGCGGCACCAGTGTGGCATTTTAGTTATTACTTATAATAGATAATTTATTTCTAATCATTTTGTTTTTAAGTATACAGGATCTTCTAAATCATTCTATCGACATATCTAATCGCGTTCAATGGCGTCTGACCTTTTGATATACGCAATCGATATTGTAATAAATTTTAATGCTCGATTGCATTCGTTAATATGTACCAGGTCATGAATATCAATTCTAAAGTCCGCCTTCGATTATTACCAACGACATAGGCAACGAGTTTGCAAAATAATTTTTTCTTTTTACAATCTTTGTTCGCATTAAGCATTTTTATTTTACGAGGCGTTTAAATTCTTCCACGATTTAACGTATCTTTTGAATGTTCTCTTTTGCTTTGGAAAATTTAACGTGTACTTTGATGTTTTTTTTTCTTTTTCACATTTTGCCCCCTTCCTCTTGCGCCTAAACGAATTTTCACGACATATCGTTTCCACGTAGGCATTTTAATCTATGAAATCATTACTGTTTGATAACGCCATACTACTCTAAGAATCTGTAAATACGTTTTTCGTAAAAATTTTATATTACATAATAAAGTGCCAAAGAAAATCTTGCGTGTGACACAACTGGTAGTATATCTATGAGAATGGCGGACGGGTAAAACGTAAAAGTTAATAAAATTATGAAATACTAACAATTCTGTTTTTCTAAATTATACAAAACAACGGATTGGGTAGGCTAACGTTGCATCGTTTGTCCTTTATTTTGCTCCTTACGTATAATATTGTCCCTCTTATAGTACAATCTGCAATTTAGTACTTTAATAATAGTTTAACAGCTATAATCTAGATTATATGTGTATTATCTAATTACCATTTTCTCAGGTAGTGGATTATTATTTGTTACCTCTTTTCTAATTATATTAGTCATTCATTGCTGAAGTCGATGCGGTTGACTGAAATTACAAATAATAATTAACACAGTCTCATTATGACGAGTCAAGGAGGCGCAAATATTTGTGCGAATTTCCTTCTTGCTTTGGCTACCTCGACTGTTTGGTCTGTTGCGTCGGATAATGAAAATATTCGTGCGAATGGCAATTCCTTTGGTAAACTTGTAATCGGTATCGTTGAATCTTCAATAGTCTCTTTCTTATTACGGTCCAAATAAAGTTGCTGATTTGAAAATTCGGTTTTGCTATCAAAAACTCTGCTCTCCGTTGTAGAAACCTGACGATTGTGTTCCACCTGATCATATATCTCTTGTGCTAAGTCTTTAGTAGTTGACACCAGTTCCATAGTCGTTGACGATTTTGTTGTGCTCTCGTTTAATTGTGCATCTATTGTTTTGTCAGAATTATTCAACCTTATTAACGAACTTAGAAAAAAATGCAATAATGGAAAATTTTTATTAAAGTATTTTACTGATCAATGGAGAAGCATTGTACTCGGTTGTAAGATCCATATTGGATATAAGTGAAGATGTGGCTCCATTTTTATCAAAATAGTCATTGGTCGATGATATGTTATTCATCATTTTCCTTACATGTATTTCAATAGGGTCTGTCGCTGTGTCTTGCTCTAATTTATCAACAGTCGTAATTCGTTGTCCACCTGAAAATTTGGTTTACCAAAGTGATGTGTAAAGTTTCAAGAACATTGAATAAAAATGTTGAATTAAAATTGACAGTAGTGGCATATTTTTTTGGGTTATTTCAAAACGACTTACATTTTGTTGCTTTTTTCTTGATTTCTAAAACAATGGAAAATTATGCTTTATTATCCTGTAATATAATATCATCGAACTTAACTTCTGTGTATTATTTACTCACTGTAAAGTTCTTCAATGATTTCCATCAGTTCTGGGATATCAAAGAGAAATACATTTGCACGATTATTCAGACCAATCGTTGCCAAAGGTGTCAAGAGTTCCCAATCATCTCTAAGACCAATTATTGCCACGTAGTGACCTGCCAACTTTAACTGAGTCAAAACATCAGCAGTGTAATTGGCACTCGTTGAGTCCAGAATGGCAACTGGAGATGTCATGGATAATAAACCACAAGAAAATAACAACAACATAAACACAAACAAGGTAACATACTTATCAAAGTCTTTTGACCATTGTACATCCAAATATCATTGTACAACAATGTCGCATTGATCTTACTAGACACAGTAATATTCTTTGCAAGAGTACTTTGCATTTCTTGAATGATTTGTAGAACGTTACAAGTGTCTGATTGATTGAATGGAATATGAATAGGTGGACTAATGATTTGACACATCATACCCATTCTGAGATTATGATTGATACTGTGGAAGAGAAATGTATAATCATCAAAATCTTCTGTTTCATACCTGTCAATGACTTACGGAAATGCTGTCTGTAATCTTTCAGTGAGTGACAGTGAGAGAGAACGCATTTTCAAATCTGAATGATCCAGGATGATATAATATCCTACGCTTCTCTGGATTTCATAACTCAGAGAATGGATCATACGAGCAGTGTACTCCTTGGATTCTGAAATCAAGAACACAAGATGAAAAAGTCATCAGGTTTGTTGTTGAAAATTAAATTCTTCATAGAAAATGCGATAGCAGTATCATAGTAGATAGTATTAATAAAATTACCAACGCAAAGAGGAAATTCCAGCCAATTTTCTCTACTCGTCCAACCATTGTGAATAGTACAGATTATATTTTTTATTCCCATAATCATTGTACCTTCTTGACAAGTTATAAAGCATTCTTTTCCAGTAGAAGTAGTGGCACAAGTCCACGTGCCATTTTTAACAGGAGGAGGATCATCGCACGCTGACATATTTAAATACATGTAGGATTATACTGTTTTCAAAAATAAATTAAGAAAAAAGTCTTACTTATTTTACAAGCAAACGGTTGCTTGCTGTTACAGTCGAGACCATAAAAATGTGGTTTGACGTGATCGCTGCGATCTAAATTCAAACAAGTCGAACTTTCCCGGCTGTAATCACTACGTGAATCAACCAAAACCCAAGGCGGAAATCCGTTACTATCCTTCTCGATGGGAATAACACTTTCGCTGTGCTTCCATTTCCATAAATTAGTTTCGGCATGAAAAAATCCACCCATCCAAATATGAGAAATTTCTTTTTAAAAAAAATCATACATTATCATGTTATTTATGATTGATTAATTTTTTTAAATACGTAAAATTATCTACCCCTGGGATGATCCCCCATTGCCTCAATTATTAAATTCGTCGTATTCATATTATTCACGTAAGCCAGTACGCTTCCACGTTCACTGCAAAAAGTTCGACTCTCATTCCAAGTCTTATCCATTGGATAAATGATATAAGTACTGTTTTCATGTGTAAATTTGACAGGCTCGTTTAACCAGTCATCCTCTTCGTCCTCAGGATCTGCAAAACAGTTAAGCGTTCTTATACACCTCTATGCAAGGTACGATAAACGTTCATGAAAACATAACTTTACATTCTTCACAAATAAAATCCCGTTTCCTGTCGCAGCTAGTTTCCACAAAGCTGACGCTCTTCTCGATATGTCTGTCCAAGAGTAAGCAACCTTCGTTTCTCTGAGGTCGTCCAAACCGCCATGGCGGATATCCACTGTCGTCAGTAATAGAATTCAAAATGGCTCCAGTAGCCATCCACACCCACTGACCATAAGAAAAATGTGCGCCAATCCAAGCAGTTTCGAAATCTAAAAAAGAAAATCAATTTTGCCATGCCACTTTCAAAATATGTCCCAAGCGAATTCTAACCTGGTCTTGTCTTAGTCATACTCTTTGTCAAGATGTCTATGACACTAGGATTCTTAACAACGGCCAGACGCATTCCCTGTGAACGACAAAAACCAGCAGCGTCGTGCCAGGTCACTCTTGCGTGATATAAACTGTAAGTATTCTTATTCACGTGAATCCATCTTGAGGGTACTGGAGTTTTAACGGCTTCCTCAGGTTCTACAATTCAACATTCGATGGACGTCACAGCCGCATTCCGGCTTTCCTATCGGTAAGAAAAATCTGCAAGCTTACTCTTGGCGCATATAAATGGACGCTGAAGTCTACAGTCAAGATCGATAAAATTAGGCATGGAATGAGCACGCCTATCCATAGCAAGGCACTCCTTGGTAGGTCTGGTTGGTTCTCTACTCCAAGGTGGATATTCTTCAATGCCAGAGTCCATGGGAATTTCATTTTTCTTCCAAGTCTCGTCTTGATCGTCAACCCAAGTCCATATGAAGTCAATTCTGCGTCCAGCTAGCCAGGTATCCTCCATCACTGTGATAAGTGGGGTTAAAAGGTAGATTTTAAATTATAACTTTTTTTTCTAAACTTTTCTTTGAGTGGCAAACCTATATTTGAATCTGCAATGGCTTCTGCTACTCCTAGTGCTTTTTCCATGCTGTCCAGGATTGCAAGCTTTGCGTTATACTTTGGACATAATAAACGAGCTTCTTCCCAGGTGACGCGCTCGGAAAAGAACAGGTATTGCATTCCGTTTAAGTAGTAATACTCGACTACTGGTTGATGTTCATTTTTACCTGTTTAAGAAAAAATTATGTGCTTATTGTGATTTGTCTTTTTTTTCGTGAAATTTACTTACACTCGTCATTCACAAATGCATCCTTGGTCCAGGCAAAGTCGCCAAAAACTATTGGAAATTATACGGAAATTTTTTAGGGATTTTTATGCTTTAATTGCTACTTTCAATATTCTTTTATCATTACCTTTTTGCTTTGGCTGATATTCACCATTATAACGCGCATTCACGTTCACTGTAAATAGTATTGTTAATATTATTAATATTTGCCATAGAGGCAATGTTTATTTTATTATTAACCTTTTGCAAAAATTGTTGAAGGGATCAGTAGGAAAATATAAATTGAGCCTCTAATATATAACATGTTGCAATTCGTCCAAGGCGTATTATATCTTTAGCAGCGTATCGTTGTAATGTAATAGATTCATGTATATTTACAATAAGTTTAATTGTTTAATAATGATCAACACTCAATTATACCGAACAAGCTCCTTTCTTGGTGCTAACTCTCAAACTGGTGTTCCATTCCTATACATAGTTCAAACCGTACCTGGCACTGCTTTACAAACATTTCATTTTATTGGTTCTTACTTTTCTTTGTAGCATTTTCATTTAGAAATCAACACGTTTGATTTCCTTGACGTATAGCAATTATAAGCACAGGGATATTACTTCTGCACGTTACACCATAATTTCAATTTAACTTTCCTTGAATTTTGTTCCGCGCCCCTAGCGAAAGTTTCCGGAACTAGTATTGGTGCTTAAAAGCGCCGTACGGTCCATCTTAATTGATACACTTTCTATTTATTGTAAGTAAACTTATCAATGAATAATGCTACTAGCTCATGTGAATTTTATTTATTAATGTGATAATAAATAATAACATATACATGCAAAGCAGTAGAGCACACACTGACCATTATTCCTTAAACAAATAAATAACAATAGCATGGTACAGAATTATTTCTAAAGTTAATAATAACTTGCGTCGTAAAGACCATTGTAATTCGACATCCAAAGAATTTAACGTATCGATGATATTACTTGATCGAATGCAGCGTTACCGATTATCGGAGTAAATAAGCAATTCGCCAATTCACAGGAGCAGCAATTAGTCAGAGCTGGTAAGACAAGCATAATTTGTGCCAGTCTGCGTTTTGGATCTTCGTGACTTTCCAAATGTCTTACCAGAACTTCGTACGCGGAATCTCTCGCTCTCGCAATAAGACATTGCGTTTCGTTTGTTTTCGTCAATTCTAAAACACACGAAAAAGAAGGCAAGAAGTTATAAATAATTAAAATTAAGATCAATAAATCCACAAGAACAAAAACTGAATATCTACCTGGTCGACAGAGAATAAAAGTCTCCAAACTAGAAAGCTCGACTTGATCCAATTTCAATTTCAAGATGGCCGCTCTGGCCGCAGCCAATGAAACAGCCGTGGATATATTCCCCGCAGAATTTCTCATTTGCAGATCCGAAATATCAATCGGCCAAATCGACGAGCGAAATGTGAACAATCCTGTCCACCCTCTTCTTAATATCGCATTTTGTTCATCTATTTCCAGCATTCCAAAATCCCGATGACGTCGGGCACAACGAATGGCGGCCAGAAGAATTTGCGCTGACACTTCGTACTGTATGGCCTGATCTGTAAATAAATTAAAAAAACCTGTCTCATCCCCTATTAAAAAAATACACCACAACAAACTCTTACTGGACAAAATAATCCTCGGTACAGACGGTGGACACAGCAAAGGCGAAAATAACAATGGGTTGTTAACTTGAGCCTCGTAGTAAGGCTTGGGTTGCGCAATACCAGCCTGTGGCATTTTACACGGTAAAATCATTCCAGATCGAATAACCTGATTGAACGCACTTCCAGTAAAACTTCCAGTTGCCTTCCAGTTAGTACCAGAGGTGGACGATAATTTATTCCTGCATCGAGGACCGCGTTCTTCCTGTACAGCTGAAAAAGTGCCGAATATTTTTACCAATTCGACAAAATGCATCGTACGCTCTACCGTGAAACAAGTCCGTTAACTTATGCAGTAACTGGTAAGATTGATTACATTCGCATAATATATCGTGTTCTGTTGCATTCCATAAATCCAGTTGCTCGACCCTACGTTTTATATCAGAGGGCCTTACGAAGGCCGCGAACTATCAATAAGAAGCAATAGAAAATCGTACGAGCATTTCAATGTGTCACACCATACCCATACCGTACGTGCTGTACGTATAAGACCTTTTATCGTATGGCGATGACTATGTGACCTGAGAATACTAACTGAGAGCCACGTACTACTCGTATGGTATAATTGTCCTATTGCCACCTGTTCCCTGCTCGAACCATTGCTTTTTAATTATTAACGCGACCAGACCGATATATCATTCCAGGTTAAGTATACTACGTGAAATAACATTAAGCCTCGCACACAATGAACGGTACGTATTCAATTTAGATCCTGAACTAACGTATGACACAGTTTTATTACGAGCGCTGATCGAATGATTTTAAATATTTTTGCAAAATTAATATATAATAATTACGTAAATAGTTCGTATCTCCTTTTGCGGTTATGTTTTCAATATGTACCGCAGTTTTCTGTCAGTGATATTATAGGTTCGTGTGAAGTCCCCTTTAGGTCTTTATGAAGAGGGTGAATATTTGTGTGAACATGGAATAACCAAAGGGGTGGCATTTGATGTGATTTGATTGTCGTTACGTTTGACATGTTACGGTTTGAGCTGTCAATGCTTTGTTACGACATTGTTGCCTTAGCGTGTTCGCTGGTTCCAGTGACAAAAGACTGGGTTACAATAGTTACGATGGATATACAAAGTTAAATTACCGTTGCGCAACACAAAAGATAGGGCCAAAGGTCATTTGGTTAACCTCCAATATTTTATTGTTAAACAAAAATTTTATCCATCGAACCTATGATTTTTTGGTATACCGTGTACCAGTTTTGTTAACTGCTCTTTTTAAAACAGCACAATTGACAGATTTCTAAAATACATAAAACCAGCCGTGAGTCGGCTGTCAATTAAATTCTGTTGACAGGCTGGTTAGCATTGGTTAGTATAATGATTAGAGCGCGTGTCTGACACGCGACCATTGTTTGCATCTCGTTGAGTTGGTCCTAGCCTCCAGTTATGTTAACTGTAAGTTAGACATTTATCTTTTTTTTTAGAGCTATTGTTACTTCCGTGAATTTTAATAACAATTATATGTGTAGTGTAATGTTTTCTAAATACTATAAATTTTTTTTATCTTATAGGGCATACCTGCCGTATTCATGCGAACCGCAAAGCACTTCTTGAGCCGACAATGGGGACACCAATTTCGTCTGACTTTGTCAATTGCACAGTTCCCGGTACCCGCTTAAATAAAAGAAAAAGAAAGTAAGATATTACCCATAATTTAAGAATATAACAAAACTCAACTCTCATTTAGAATTAGGTGAACAGCCTCGTTATACACTGCGTATATAATTAAAAGAGACGATTAAATTCTAATCTGTGATTAAACGGACCTATACAATTGTAAAGTACTCCACGTCGTACGGATCTCTTGAAGAAACAGGAGCAGCCGTCGCAGCAATAAACGCCATAATGCTTGCCATAGGAACGATCACCACAAACTTTACAAGTTACAGGCGTAGGTAAGATTCTGCCTGTAAAGAAGAAAAGACGAAAGAACAAAGGTAGCATCAACGTAAAGAAAAAATACAAAGCTGCCTTAATTTGATAAAAAAATAAATCCAGCATAAAAAATCCAGATACGAATTTATGCTAAAAATGTCTCAAGCCAAAAAGGCCAAAGCAAATGAAAATTCATGCAAGACAAAAGTAATGATATTAAATCCAGCTATGACACTTACCCATTCTTTGACTTTTGAATGATGTCCCTCAGTCTGACCTGCAGCAGTGGAAATGCTTCTGCCGGTGATCAAAGGTCGAATGAGGCATAAGGTTATCGAATAGGAGGTATTCTGATAGGGAATATGGTCAACGCGCAGGTTGACACCTCGAATTGAAGGGTAGAAGCTAAAGTGGGTGGTCGAGGAGACACTAGAAGTGGTACCATAGGGGGTGGTGGAATCGTAAGGGATGAAGGCGGGACTCGAGCTTGTCGCCCTGATGTCAAAGCAGTGGCAATGATAATATTTATCATGGATTATTTATTCTACGACGACGTATATATCTGTGCGTGTAAAAAAATCATAAAGATGACAGATTTTTAACGAATCTTTATTTATAAGTACATGTTCGGCAATGTAATGGGCGGTTACTATGTCTTTCTTCTATAAAGTAGTTCAATAACATTATTATTTATCTAATCGAGGGACGAGTCGGATAAATCCTCTAGGATTGCGATAACGCCATGACGTGTAATTATTTACATGTAATTTTCTGCACTCACTAGCTAAGTACACAGTGGCGAATACTCATTAAGATTACTAACATGATTATGAATCGAGCTATACGCGCGACAAGAGAAAGATAGATAACGATTTTCTTTGCTTCTTATTCTTTAAGTCCTCGCATCATCGCCAGTTCTCCTTAAACAATCAAGCACACTATAGTCATCAGTGTCTGGGTCGATCGACCCTCGTTGAGATTCGTAAACGTCTTTTCTGCTCTGCTTACATTAATCTCTGGTACACCTCGTTAAAAGAAAATTTTGAAATATATCCAACGCATACAGATTTCGATTTTTAACCTGAGATATATTGATCCGCGGATATCCTTTGTATATTTTTTCTCTTTCTCTATTATGTATACACGAATCGTACATAGTACATTTATAGTAACGCTCTATCTCACAGTTACTCACGATCGAGATAGTTCGATTGGTATTTAAGTATTTACAAAAAGATAAGCGAGTAAAAAATACTCGGCTCGTACGAATAATAGTCGCTTTCGATTTCAACCAAGAGTCTCGCCAAAAATCTACGACGACAACTTGACTGTTAACTGCGCTCAAGATACATACCAGCAACTGTTATCAGTAAATGATAGTCATTCTTTCCTACAGATCAGTGTGCCATAAATAACTTAAATATCACACATCGAGCAAGCATACGGAATCTACTGTGAAACGGGTTCCGATAACAGCGAAGGTCACTAATGCCTGACTCGTTAGAAAGATTTTAGTAATTGACATAAACAAAATCAGCTATTGACTTCAGATTTTCGCACCCCGTAGAAATGCTGATGGTCGGAGGAAGGAAGAACTCATTTACCCAATATTTTGACATTCGGTATTGGAACGGATCACGTAGCATCCTAGGAACGTTATCAGGCCTGTGATAACAAGTACCATTTTCAGTTTGCGTTTCCGAGATCCCTCGGAGCTTTTACCAGTCAATTATAAAAAGAATTAAGTGTCGATCGCTTTACGAAGACGCCAAAAGCTTAGCTGCGGCAGTGACGTGATGTTGATGATGATAAGGTGCTTCCTGGGTGCCGTAGTAACTCTGTTGTTGATGCTCGCTAGTAGGAGTACCAAGTTGATGAGGATGCTGATAGTAAGAGGTATAGGCTTGTGCGACTGTACCGTCGCAGCTTCTGGGTTCCGTTTTGACAGCTGCTGTACTTCCGGTTGCAAGTAACGAGGTATGGCCTAGATAAACTGGACGATCAGTGGTGATGGATGAGCTGCTGGATTTGGCAGTGTCTATCTGATGTTGCTGTTGTTGGCTGCTCTTGAGTTCTAAATTAAAAAGGTCACGTTGTTGCTTGACAGTTTGAATTATTTCTACATGATAATCATCTACATGACTAATCTACTTTTGACTCACCACTGGATGGCGATGATGTTGTTGACGTTGTTGTTTCATGATCGCCAACGGAGGATCTGGCGTTCGGTTCAGGCGTCTTTTTAGGCTTGCGTTTCCTGGTCTGAATCCCGTCTTTCCTCATGGCTAATGGTCTGTTCACACCGTGCAACTTGAAGTACAATCCACACGCGTTGCACACCGGTTCTCCTTCGTTGTTGCGCCTCCAAAGCGTCGTCGTCCTTGTACCGCAATTCGTACAGCACAATCCGAGCCGTCGCGTAGCCGTCTGGAATTCGGAGATCTGTCCCATTGCTAACGTATCCGAATGGGCGAACTAGTAGCGGGGGGTTCATATCTTTGAGAATTCATTGCGAATTCTACGAGCGAAAAACGACGAAATCGGGACACGATGAGTCGCGTTAGATTTATTAAACTTACGAGGCGTTTCGATGGTTTTATCAGTGGGCGATTCATCCCGTTCATTTTGTGATAAAGGCCGCAGGCGTTACACAGATAATGTCCAGTGCCGTCCCGTCTCCAAAGCGGCGTGGAAATAGCGCCGCAGTTCACGCACTCGCGTCCTTCTCCAAATTGAAAATCCATTGCTGTGTCTGGAATATATATCATTTTTTATTTCACCATTTTTCAGTTCGCAACCAGCTACTCGTAATATTTCTTTGGGTCTTCGAACTTTAGTTTCTATGTACGTATTCGCATCCGTCGGCCTGTGATCGTCTCTTTAAATGAAGTCACTGCTTCTTTACGATCATCGATTATCAGCTTATCGATCGCACGAATAAACGATTGCACGATTAAACTCTTGTCGTGTGAATAAATATATATGTGTATGCTGATCTTGACAAATTATTCATTTGTAAATCGGTTATTCGCACGCGACCCAACCTACCCCGCTGTACTCGTCCTTAGACTTTTACTGGGAGTCTCCGAGCCGAAGATTTTAATAACGGCGGTTATTTTTTTTATGGGGTTTGTATTACACGGACCTGTTTACATTTTTAGCCATAAAACGAATGCGGTTTACGGACCTCATGGCCGTGCCGATGGAAAAACGTTTTTCGACTGAATTACTGATAATTAATCATTAATAATTAACAGACTTATCAAAAGTTAAATACGGTCCTTCACTGTACTCTGATCACTTGGACCACGACAGGTAAGTCAAAAATGTCCATTTCCTGAACCAACCAGAAAATCTCATTAAATTAAAACTTAAAAAATAAAACAGAGACACCAATGCAAGCATCAATTCAAAAATCAAATTCAAAAGGACAGAGCAAAAAATAGAATAAAATGCTAAGGTAAGAAACAGTGTACAGGCCCGCCATCTAAGAACTAAAATGTGTACTATTAAGCCCAGAAGTTCTAATCAATACGGTTTCGTGTCACGAAAGTACATTCACATTCATCCAGGTAGCGGATCGATACCAGTCCCTGTACAAGTATATGAAAACGTTTGTATAACCATAATAGCTTCTTCGTTATAAAGAAAAGACCCCGGTAATAAAGCGGATGAGAAGGAAGCAAAAAAAGAAAAATGGATCAAAGAAGAATGAAAATTGAAGAATCAAGAGAGTACAGGCTATCGGTTTTCGCTGGAGCCTTTACATCAGTTAAGCACAGTCTAAGCTCTGGTATCTTCCTTCTGAGAGTAATCTATGCTCGCGATAGGGTTTTAAAGGTTTAAACATAGACTAAGTCTCGCATTAAAGGGCAATGGCGGCGAAGCACGCTCTGGCCACAGGAGTCTGTGATCTGTTGCACTGGTGAGCACTTGACCGGAGGTTCAACTCGAGGTTCTTCAAAGAAGCCGCTATCACCTATAGAGCGCACATGGCCCGCAATGGGTAACCGACCCTGCTATGCATCGCTAAGAAAAGAAATTTCTTTCTCTTTCTCTTGCACACTGGCAGCAAAGAAGAACAACAATTGAACAAGCCTACGGAGCAACAATACAAAGCAATAGTGAAGAAAAACAGTCCTCCAATATCATTGTTCTACGGTAGAGAAATGAAAAATCATTTTTTTAAATATTCCTCAGCCCTGGCGCTGGGCATGCAGTTATCATACTACCAGGGGTATACGATAAACTAATCAGGAACGTAGAAATTGCACAGCCACGTATCTTATCACTCGCATATGGATAGTCTGCATAACTTTTGTTTATCTTGACTTTGCTTATGATGCACGTACAAATGGCTGTGTAAGGAACCATTGGACACCTAATCTCCAGGGATATCCCATAGGGAGTTTATACGTTCCTGGAGTGCATCGACGGGCACCTACGCACTTAGAGTTTCTATGTACGAGTCAATCGGTAAAGTTAAACGGTTCCCAGTTGCGTGGTAACCCTTGGACTCTTCTTAGCTTGGGTTCTTTAATAAAATTGGTATCCCTCCATGGGCTAGATGTATAAGATAGGTGTAAATTGGTATACGGTCGTTGAGAAATATCTATGGAGAGAAATTGTTGACAATGTATTAAACTTTTATAGGTTATAAATATATCGAATTAAAGTTTTACCGTATGGAGAGGCGCGTTGAAAGCCTGCGCTGTCGTAGGCGCGCCACGAGGACATCATAGCGACGTTCTGTGCGTAGAAGGGCGCGGCTGCCGCTGCTGCTAAGGTCGGATGAGGATGAGCTGCGTGAGGATGACCCGTATGAGGATGAGTATGTCCTGTGTGAGGTCCCATACCGCCTCCGGAACTCCCAGTGTGGCTTGCGAGTGCGTGATGAGCGTAGGTATCTACCCCGTGCTGCCATGAAGCTGTTTTTTCCCTGTAAAACAACATTGATAATTTAGATTTTTATATTTATCCCCTGATATCAGCCATTGAGGATCGATCGGCAAATTTTTGTACGGTCTTAAAAAATACTTGGAAATTGATTTAATTAAAATTCAGAAGTATCATTGAAAATCGATCACTGATGAATTCGACTCTGTCTATTTCCAGCTGTTATCATCGGACTCTCGAACGAATGTTTCTTCGTTAAAACATTGACTCACCATGCGGGTGAGGCCGAGCCTGGAAATGAATGATATTGGGCGGCCGTGGCTGCCGAAGGTATCGTCGGTCTTGAAGAAGGAACGTAAACGGGCGCTTGTAGCTGCTGACTGTGTTGTTGTTGCTGTTGGGATTGCTGCTGGTAATCGGAACCTGCGCCGTACCCGCCACTTCCGCTCCCGTGGAACATCCTCCCCGAGAGCTACGACCACGGCATTTGCTGAGGAGACAAAAATATGGTGTAATTAGGTAAAAGTTATTCTTAATAAACTATTCCACGAGACCCAGAATGCATTATGTTCGAAGAAACGAAAATTAACATGGGATCGGCTAACCTAACCTAATTTAGTCAATTTAATTAACTGCCCAATCAACTATTCTACCTTCCGCGACTGCAATCGTCGTTCTGGACTACTAGGAAAACATTTTAAATTCCGGGGCTACGAGTGCTGTAATTAATTATCCATTATCGCACCAGCTGATTTATCCCACAACCAACTCTGACCAAACCTGCTTACTCCAATGTACCCTGTACAAGCTCAGTAAGTAGCCAATCGATTCTGAACCCATTTTCCATGTACTCATCAACCCCATAAAATCCACCAGGACCATCCCCACAGACGCTTCCACGACTAACCCTTAAAAAATTATCCACAGATCAGACCACCTATCGAAGCATCGAAATCGAAGTCGCAATGGCGCTATCATCCACGAATCCCAAGACGAGGCCGCCATGGTCCAGAAGTTGGAGTCTGGAGTAGCCAAGAGCAGTTCTCAAACCGGGCAGTGGGTACCAACTGCGAAGGGTAATTTATAGCCATGTCGGAGGTCTGAGCGAGAGACTAGCTAAGAGTTTCGATGAAGAGAGAGGGAGAGGGGGAAGAACCAAATAGAAAAGAGAATGAAAAAAAGTGAATAGTCAAGGTGCTCGGTGAACGTCTAGATCCCTGGAAAGGTGAGCAATGGAGCGGAGCGACGTACGAAGAGGGAAGAGAGAAGAGCCGAAGCCTCAGCGAAGAGAAAAGAGAAAAGAGCGCAGCCGCGTCTCCACCTCCGTTGGTCTTTGCTCAGCCCGTGAATCGGAGATACCGATAGCGGCCATCGCGGCCACGAATAACCAACGTGTAGGCGGGACCAAGGGCTGCCCGTGTGTATATATATATACAATATGCCATATAGGTATACATAAGAACGCACAGCATATAGACAGTCTTACATATATATATATATACCAACTAGTATCTTCTCCCTCCCCATAAACCAGTTTCAAAAGTATCATCATGGTCAGCTGCACATTTTCGGCCGGCCAATAGCCCCTGAGAACCTTCAACTACTTTTTTGAGGGGTTTTAAAAGTTTTCATTTTTTTTACCAGACGATAAACCACGTGGATTTTGTCTGTGGTATACATAATCGATGGTTTATGAATATCGTTTTTTTTGTGATGGAGAAAATATTTTTTTCATTTTTTTCCCCTCTCTTAAGATACGTGTATACAGGGTACTTTGTATTGTGTTTGGTTATCGTATGAGAATCACTATGGGTCGAGCGGTAAGGACATAGGTGTACATATGTGTAATTGGATGTACGGCACTTAAGAAAGTTCACTAGCGATCCTCTGGTTATTACATTATGTTATTGGCCGTATCGATAACCGGTTGCCCCTATCTGGCTACCTACACGGTCATTTAATTGCGATCATAAATTAAATATTGTTCCTTGCCACGTTCGGATTTCGATATGTATAACCAGCCATTGCCGTACGTGTAATAGCGTGGATAGATTAGACAGCCTGTGCGATGTCGTGGACGAAATTTTTCATGGGACTTCCGAGTAACTTAAGATGCAAATATCATTTCTGGGATCTGTTAAAGATTACAGTCGGTAATACAGGTAGCTGCTATTACCAGACTGTAAATTGTCTTTGTAATAACATTTACTCAGGGTTGTGTATTAAGATTATATTGATATATTACCAATGATTGTACAGACAGGTGATACAAATGCATTACATTGTCTGTATTACGTTGGATTAAACGTATAATAAGAGATATTTTGTGCTGGGTTAATTCAAACGATTTTATGGAGGCTGATTAGGCTTTAGGAAGGATTGAAATTGTACATGTATTAATTTATGGGATTGAAAAAAATGGTATAAAAGTGTTATAATAATAGTAGAGTCGATAGGTTATCGTGCGCGAATATAATAATTATTCATGATTATTTATGTGATTGGATTTAAATATAAAATTTTCTTAAATAACTCACGCTTGTAATAATCCGATTAGCTATTTTTATTATGCTCGATTCACTAGCTGCTAGAAAGTTGGCTTCTTTATAAGTATGTAGCTTCGTAATTCAACCGTTCCAATACTGTCGTAATCACTTAGAGCCGTTTAATGTTCATGAAAGTAAACGAGCACTCTCGCCATTATCCTAGTCAATTATCCTCGTATCAAGACCGCTATCAATCATCCTCGCTCATATATTTATATCTCGATTAAGTCCAGTAGCGAAACCGAAGTACAAAATAAAAATTCATTCGAGACGCCTCGTTTGCGCAAAGTCTCAATTTATCTAGTCTCACGGAGCAAGTTGCTTTAACCGACGCTGTGCACGTAGAACGAAGAAAATTATTGAGGAAGGACAGACAAACCTGAACGTCTATTTGATACAGGGAATAAATTGGCACTTTTCACCTTATTACCATGACGTCAGTCTAACGTTTTCTTTCCACGGGCCATCTTTTAATAGTTTGCTATACGATGAAGTCCCTCGTGTCACGGCTTTAAGGTTAATGGATACGAATCATCGATTTACGATGTTAATAAATATTTTAATTAATTATAATTTTATAACAGATCAAGGAGGTGTCACGTGGATAATTATTCTCGTTGTTAATGTCGTTCACGACTGTCTCATCCACGAGGGTTCCTGGCTTATTCCAGTTTCAAAGTCGCCGGGTCGTTTTCCATGGGGTAAGTGGCGCCAACGTCAGGAGTGGCTATGGCGCCGGCTGGGCCCGCGATCCTTAGTATCCCACGTATCCCATAGTAAGCAAAGTGTCACCATTGCTGGTAAAGGGAAAAGGAAGAAAAGCACGTTACCCTGGGGTAAGGGAACCAGGTAGAAGATAGTGAAGAGACTATGGCCATGGGGACGATGGTATTTCTAGTTGGTGAGTCAAAAAGTAGTCAGGTGCCATACTAAAACGAAACCTAAATTCTCACTGGAGACGCAGACCTCGAAATGGATATGGACTGTGTCGGTTTATTGATACGTCGCGACGTAGGGCGCCAAGAAGGGATCTCTGGGTCGCGGCTACTTGATAGGAGACCCTAATGGACGATCTTCCCTCTCAAGCATCTCGGAGACTCGCAGGTACAGGAAATAGGATGAAAATAAATAATTAACGGAAAACGACAATCGATCTACTTCGTTGCGATCGTTACGGCGCCAACTTCAAGTAACCTCACTTAATATCTAAGTACGTGTAGAATATTGTTGAGAGGTTAGGAACTCGTATCGGCCTATCTTTCAAGGAATTCGTATGTATAAACAGATGGGATACGGAGGACGTGTAATCCAATACAAAGCGGCATTCGTGGAAGGGATTTTAAATCTGACGAAGAGTACTTCGGATGGAGAGTAGCTCTTACTGATCAGACGACGAGGAGGACGACGACCACTGGCTTGGTTAGAAGATGAGGCGCCACGGCGCCGCCCGCGTAGAAGGGTTTCCTTGTAGGTCCCACGCACACTGGGATACCTTCACGTAGAGACGCGACACACTGAGAAACGGACCGCAGCGGCTGCTCTTTATTTTTCGGGGCTCAACAGTGACACACCAACGGGTTTGATTTGATGCGGATCCATAGTCCGTGAGCGCGAGCCTTTGTTCCAATCGGTAATGGGTACCTACTCGTATTTTTTATTACATTTAAAGAGTCTCTTATTTCTACCATTTGAATTTCAGAATCTTTTTATTCGTTCCCACTTTAGTACTGAATAACAGTCGTACGTGCAGTTTTTTTAATCTCAGAATCTCATTCGGATTTTGATTCGAAGAGTAAAAGTTTTGAGAAGAATTTGGCGAGGATCGTATCTCGGACTTTAATGGGTCCAGTTTAAAATAGTGAACTGGTATGACTATTAATAGAAAATACAAGTATAAATCGTAATAAACGTCAAATAAATATTCAGCTCAGTCGTCGCACAAGAAACACTCTTAATACGATTTATTGTCTAGGGAAATTTTACATAGGTTGGTAGTTGAATTGGTTTCTTCTGTCTCGGAACCAGACACGGTAGTATAGTACCTACATAAAATCATTCGTAGGTTGTCGTGCACGTACCAACATATAAAGAGACTCTACCAGTAGGTACTCTCGTAAAATCGTGGATTACATATGCTAATTGCCGAAGATCGTAAAGGAGAAAAATAAAGGATCGGTATCGGTCTGGATCCACTGTAGAATAATTACGATCCAGTTACCATGTGCATCTCCGTGCTGTTTCGCAGTGCTGAACAATTAGCAAGAAATCAGATTAGACAGGTATAATTAAATTTTAATTAAAAAAACAATATCATTGTTACTGCTAACAACGTAAATTATTTCCAGATTCTATGGACCCATCGACTGTTTGCTGAGTAGGCGTGACGAACGGTAACCCGAAACCGTAGATGCAAACAGGAGATAAATCTTCTGGAATACTGGTCCAGTTTCGGCACGCGCCTCAGCCTCCGTACACACTCATGCACACGGCTACCTGTTCCAGAAGCGGATGGACATCAGGATAGGATCAGCTATCCTCTTACAGACCAAACTCCTTATGCTATTCAAGTACAGAAGATAAAGAAACTATTAGTACAACTCTCTGTGAAATCTGATCTTCGTTCAGGTTACCAAGCAAGCAAAACATACTACGCTCCTTTGAATAATTCTGTGCTTGACAAATAAAATGAACAAAAATCCTTCAAGCATACAGATTGATTGGAGTTAAAAGAGAATCAGCTTTCAATTTTTCCCACGGGATGCAATGGCGTGCGAGTCGCTGCACTCACGAATCTTGAATTTATCAGGCTTATCTCCTGTGAGACAATTTGGGTCCCATGTGATATATTTAACACAACACAGTCTTGGTGCGTACCCAGTGACGTTTTTTTTACCTTTTTTCCTACTTTTTTATCTGATGGATATTTAAAGACTTCTTTTTTAGGTTTTAACGAGACAAAATTTGCGAGTGACTCGAGACTGGCGTTGGTGCAATCCAGACAAGACGTTAACAATATCAGTGTGTGCTGCCAAGTACTGCAGACGTCGAAGCTACAGATAGGCACATCCGGTCTAGGCTAAGTGCTCGGTCATAAACGGAATCGCAAAAACTAGTGTTTTTTTTTTATTGAGGATGTTTCTGCCTTTTGTTAACGTTTATCTGTCGCGTCAATTTTCACTCTGACACAAATAAGACTTAGTACTACATTCGTACCTGATGATAAGTCCTAGATCGTTTCCTGAAACTAAGAAGTGGCAAGCAAATCTTATGAAAAGTCATGAGATCTTAGTGTTTCCGGTCACTTTTATCTTTGAGAAAAAAAAGTGTAACTTGGTCATCCAAAAATAGAAAAGGTACTCTTCAAGGTTTAGGTAAGATCAGAATGGCGCCTTTCGTCGAGGAGGTCCATTCAGGAATTTCTTTGAGCGACCCTCCGCAATTCCGGATCTTTTCTAGACAGGCCCAAAATGGCAATATAAATGGGCCTTACTACCCACACGTTTATAATTCGTAGTTGTTCGCCGGGGGTCCTACCTTTTCATGAATGGGACTCTAGTACTACTACACCGGTAGCTGTACTGTCTTCTACTGCCATTACTGCTGCTCGAATATCCGTTCACTTTTTATCTGATTCACCCACTCTTTCCCTAAAACTCTCACCCTGAAGTGTGTTCAATGCCATTTTCATAACCAGTTACTTTCGAGCATTGAAAATTGTACAAAAATCGTTATCCTTTATACCTTGGGATATTTAGTAAGGATTTATTATTGTAATAAAAGTTTGTGTATTTTCTCAATGAAAGTTATCAGCTAATAAATATCCAGCAACTGGCTTGGCGACAGCTTCACGGTTCGACAGCCTCCTAATCTTCAATGGAACGTTAATGATTTCACGTAATATGAGGACTTTACGTCATTTAATTACAATCTCACGAACGCCAAATCGGCTTATGGCGATCAGAAACGTTCAAGGAAATCAGTTCGCGAGACTCGCAACTTTCCAGGAATGTCAACAGCAAAAATTTTACGAGTCACTTCTTTTTCTTGTCATATCACTACTGTACTCTTAGACATCGTGATTCGCCAGCATTAAAATGGAACCAACGAGTCACGCTCTTCACTACATACTTAGATATTATATAAGATTTGAATATTGGGTAGAGAAAATTAATAAAAAAATGAATTAAAACGGCTAAATTGATTTTAAGATAACCCGCATATTTTTGCTGGTACCTGTACCCAGCCGTAATCCTGGCTGAATTCATTGGGCTTAGGCCGGCGTGTTAAAATATATTGGCTATTGGGATCGAAGGAAATAAGATCGGCAAGCAGCAACAACATGTCGAATTTGTAGTCAAGTTTCTAGAGTCTAGAAGCGCGTATTATGGACATTTGAAAATTCTTCGGGTCGTTCAATTCCCTCGTAACGAGTCCCGTGCATTTTCTTGTCACCTTCAGCATCACGGGCTGCTGCACACTTATGCGCAAAGCCGATACGAGTGCTGTGCATTCGGTGCATTGGCATCGATACCCGGTTTGCCTACTTACGCCTACTTTACATGAAACGAACGGTCGATCGAGCTCGTGAACATTCCCCGAGTGAAAAAGGGGAAAGGAAAGAAGCCAAAGAAAAAAAATGAATAAAAACAAAAATATTAAGTCGAGCTCGCTCATCTGATCCGGGAATACTTATGCTTGTTTCCATGCAGACAAATAACTGTACGCCTGAACATGCGAATTAGTCAAGACTCGAACCTAACCTATAAAAAATTCCTAATAGAGATCCCACGTACAAGTAAAAAAATTGATGAATACAATTGCATATGCTTTATCTCTAATTAAAGAATAATTTCTGTACTTACATACGACCATCATAAACGATTCTAATTGACATAAATTATTTGTGTCATTTATTCCAGCTTTTTCATTTTATCAATATCCCTTCCTATCGAGCCACGCACAGACCTACAGTCGTTCCTCCAAAGGAGTTGACAGAAAGAACGGATTTTCGCAGAGGGTCAACGATAATAAATCAGCAGTCGACCGACGAGAGTGCGGAGCCATGGTCGCAATATCGTAAAGTCCGGTCTAAGGCCGACTTCCGGTTTTAGCATGGAACACGACTTTCCAATAAGGACGAACCGAACTCGGCATCTGCTTTCAGTACAGGCCGAAAGTCCGACAGGTAACGCGAGCGCGCCAGTCCGCCGGCGTCCACCTTTTGCGTTTATCTTCACGCAATATCTAACGCGGCACGGACAGCTGCTAATGACGCAAAGCCATGGCTGAACAGTCGAGCATCGATGGCGAATATTGAAGGAAAATATTTATTCCCATGAGAAACTTTTCCGTTTAAACGGGCCACGTGCGTAACCAAACTCACAAACTGAATCGAGCATGTCATATCACATCTTTCAAGTGATACAGCTGATAAGAAAATTTATTGGGCATCCAATATAGTTTACGGTATCATAACTGTCAGTCATAAAGAACAGGTAGATTTTAAAAATAAATAAACAAAATTCTTACTCGTCAGAGCTGACGAGTAAGAATTTTCCCGGCGGGAAATTCTAATTCAAATTATCCTCGCAGTGCTAACGCGCAATTGATTTATTGTGTGTCTGTCGTTAGGATCAGCGACCGCCATTTTCGTACCACCATAACAGCCTATCCCTATTGCGGCTGGAACCTGCTATTATTTACCATTGTGCCCTGTCAGAGACCTGCTATTAGTTCCCCTCCATTGATTCGAGTACCCTCATGGCAGGGGATCTTTAATGGCGTCAGAGTTCGGCCAGTCGAAATCGAGAAAATCTATTTTTATTATACGTGAGGCGCTTCTACGACGATTAATACACAGTAATTAAGACCGATGCTTACGCCGTGAATTATTGGTTACAATGAGCATACGTAACCTCCTACGCGACGACGTTGATTTTACTTCGCGTCGGCTTATTTGAAGATGGCGCGAGACTCGGTGGAGAATCGAGAATAGGCGTAATTATAATATAAAACTTGCCGCGCCGTGTCGCCTCTTGTGTCTCTTCTCGGTTTTATCCCCCTGTCCAGTTCCCTGAGGAACAACGTCTCCGCTTGCCGCCATCCGGGATTCTCAAACGCAGATCTTAGGGCGCCGTCTAATCACTGACAAGGAACCACGTGACTGCTGGTAGATGTGCAGATTCATTTGAATGGCAAAGCTATATTTTTCTTCGGGCGAAAATCTTGCTGGCAATTTCACAAAATGGAGAAAAAAGGATGACGATCGATTTATCACGGCACATAGATCAATTTCATTGAGAACCTATCCAACTGTATAAGGACACCTCGTCTTTATATTTCTACTTGGTTCTTGTTCAAGCCTAACACTTTGTAAGGATGTATATATATATATACATCATGCATACCGTAACCAAATACTGCATTAGCATTAGCCCAAGTTGGTGACTGTCGTAATTTCTTTTTATTTTTATTTTACACTAAACTTCTGTCGCCGATCTTGTTCGTCGCGCTGCTAAACTATAACATTCCGTATTATATGGATGCTAAGATGTCTACAGTTTCATGACGAAGTGTGACGACCTCGTAAATAAAACAGGTACGAAATTAACCTCAAAAATATCTTACCTATCGGCACTGGGTATAGCAGATTTAATTTTATAAAACAAAGGGAGTTCTTCGTCAAATTTGTCATAGTTTAAACGTAACCTCGAGTAAATACTGTTAATAATTGACTTTCGGGCACCTGTACCTACTTTTGTTTTGTTCTAAATATTGACCAGCCTAATTAATCACAGTCGTGTTGTTCTTAGGACAAGGCACTACTTAAGACCGGTTTTCATTGGAATTCTCCATGCGATCTGTATTAATATAAAATTTATAATTTTTATATACAGGCAAGTGCATAGATCTGTAGTCATAAGTAATTGCGTAGCAATAAACACAGTTGCCTGGACACTCAGCTGCGAAATGATCGAGGGTAAGATATATCGTTAAACTATTATACGACAGTAATAAAATATATAAATGAATGAAATATTATGTCATACAGTATTTACACTAAATTTCGTTTACTCAATTGCTAATTATCTATTATAAAGCGTACCTGACTTGCGCTATAAAATAAATGCAACGGATGTATCTTGTTAGCATGAAGATACTATCACGAATCCTGTCCAGGTATCGTACGGGATCATTGAAAAAATTTTACTCAGTTAATTGGTACCACACCCCCTTATATTAAAAATTATAATACACCCCGTATACATTTCGCGTGTCTATGGCGAATCCCGTCAGGCCAGGACGTAGGGATTTTCTAAAATATTTAGCAGTAATTTGTATAGTAATTCTTTTTGAATAATGCAGATCAGCATGGACTTTACGAGTAAAGACACTTTTCATGTGGTAAAGAAAACTCCAAACGTCATATTCTTAACTTGGTCGGTACGAACATTTTTTCCGCAGGTATTAATCAATCGCCTTGCCCTCGTTAGCCACGGTTAATGTGACAACTGATAGACGCCATTTCGTTAGAGACATTAAGGTAAACGATCCCACTAGGTTTATTGAAATTTAATGGAGTTATCAGCATGCGAGTCGCTGTTACTCCTGTGCGAAGCTGTTCATGCATCGGGAATTTACGACATTAGCATTGACTTACCTTCTTCATAAGTTTGTGAGAGAATCTCACGATTGATATTACGTATACACACAGCATTCACGACTCTTGGGATCTCCAAGGATGTTTTATTTCACGAATACATACATAATATTGAATCGGCAAGCAGGTTAGACTGATAGATAAATCTAATGAGAAGCAAACTGTACCTGAACCTAACCTCGAATAACGGTAAGATCTTTCAAGTTGTTTGACAAGTAAGAAAAAAATTGTGTAATTCAATTTACATATTCGAATGAACAATTCATACTTTATTGTGGTTACGGTATGTCGTTCGTGTTTCCGGTCATCTGCAAGGCGCAATACCAATGGAATGCAAGCTGATAGTTTATCGTATCGTAATTCCTATCGGTTCTAACAGCAATAAACGTGCGGAATCGAGTCGAGCTGCTGCGAGTGCTCCTGCAGGAACTCTCAAGATCACTGTTTATGCCGATGAGCCTGCTCCAGTAACACGAATGTATGTGTACCTACGATAGAATCCACAGGGTTCTGGTAATCAAGAAGGTAATTTTGCAACAGTTTCTACCACCTGCCAGTAGTAGATACTACCTTTGCTTTGTTTTTTGATGTACTATAAAAAAGGCACAAGAAATATGTAGATACAATACCAACTCACTGTGTAAGTAAAGTAAATGCAGGAGTACTAAAAAATTATAGGTTATGTACATCTACTCTTGAATTTTCTTCTAGGCTGAGTACACTGAACCATTGCTTGAAACAGGTGGGGAACGAGTATTCATTTTCCAAGATAAATTTAGCTGTTCCAAAGGTGGCAGGTGTCCATGGGTAGGATCAAGACGTCTTTCGAAAATCGTCCCTTCTTAACACTAAACGTACCATCGATCGGTAATTTGAACGTTTTAAAGCTAAAATACGTTTATAAAAATTGTGCGTAAGTGTTAACGAAGAAAGGTAGATCTTATGAGCATAACATAACCTCTATTTAGAATGGATACTCAGTGGCCAGCCATAAGAGATCCAGATGTACCTTTACAGCTTGTAGACAGCCGGGGACACTCTATTGGCGCAATTAGCAGTAAGTAATAATTTATCTAAGTTCAATTAATGCATCTGGGGTCGCGATTGCGTGTGCGTGAGTCGACCGACGCACAGCGGTGCGTCTCGGCTCGTACACGGCCAATCCTGGCAATCAGTGTAAATTCACAGTACTACGCGCAGACCCTGCCTCGTTCAGACTTGAGTGTTAAGTTTTATTTCTCTCGGTGATCGCACCGCGGAATTCTAGATTATGAGTGCGCATGCGCTGGCTACCGGAAGTCTGGAGTACGTACGACTTCTGCGTTATTATCTATTTTTATACGGATGATGGCTACCAGAGATACTTGGAATTTCACGGTTTGTCCAGTCTCATGTATTTCATTCTGTCTTTTTTCTTTCTTGCAGAATCGGGACTGGGTATGAAAATTATTACAATACTAATTTGTCCCAAAGCGATTAGATAGCTATCCTTCCTGGCTGGTGACAAATTAGTCGGAATAATAACCATGTTTACTGGACTTCACTAGGTTTGTTTCTCATGCTAATAAATGCACGAGGTTTTGACTGAGCGATCGATCCTCTTCGCGTTACTGGGTACAGTTATATCCGAACCGTACAACGACGATCTTCATGCCGATTTTATCAGATTTTATTGGAGATTCACAGCTAGATATACTAAGAATTTTATGACTTTATGTAAGGGATGCTTCGCGCACTAACGTATCGTAAGTCATTGTAAACAAATTTATATATTTTTATCCTGTCTGTATTGTTTACTTACATAATTTTTTTCTTTAGAATGGAGATAAAAAATATTCAACTTTCTAATCGACCCCTATTGGAAATGTGCTGGAATTATTCTTGAGGCATTTTGAAAGTCTATGACTTCCGCATTTCAAATATCTCTTCAAAAGTGTCAGACTGCTTGGCATAGGTGGATGGTAATGCAATAAATCGATTATGGCGTCGCACTGTAATTAATGCATAAAAGGTAATGATGATCATGTATAAATTTCGTGAAGGAGTATTGCACGAAACTATGGCAGTTGCAATATTTTCTTCATTTGCTAGACGCCTATTGACAGTTCGACAACTAGTTTGCCATAAATTAATCGCCTCGCTTACATTTAATCTCGGTGACCAACCCGTGAGGCTTGACAGCACATAATTATATATGCACAAACGTCTCTTAAGCAACACTCTTGCATACAGGGTGTTCCAAGAGCGATCACTTTCAGTGAAAATACAAAGTTTCGAACTATCCAGAAAAGTTTTTTTGTGAATTTTTATCAGGCGATTATTATACTGTGCTATAAAATTAATTGCAATGTGATTTACCGGTCGTTAATACATCATATCTTTTGTTTTATAGATCCTGTACACTCTCGTGGTGCGCCGAGTATATCTACGTGGGCGCATCGTAGCTTCTACAAATACACTGTACGAAGGTGTTGATATAATTTATGATTACGCGTATACCCAGGGAAAATGGTTCCTAACGAGACTTCTCCATAGACAAATGACTTGGAGAATTTAACCAGGTTCATTCATTCATCTCTTTCCATGTTTAAGGATTCATTTACACAGTTCTCAGTCGAATAAAAGAATTGTTTGACAACTCTCGCCTGCGTCTACTCAAACGAGTATTATATACGGACTGTAAATTAAGGTGTAATTTGATTTTAGGTAAAGGAATGAAATTCTAAAATAAAGTAATAAGTGAGCTTAAGAATCACACAGAGATTTCCTAGTGCGATGACTGCAGGTACTTTGCTATTTATTTAAGCGAATCTATGTAACCACTTTCAATGGATTGCAACGATCATGGGTTTACACGTCTTTTCCTAGGGAACTGTTATTTAAGGATGCTCGCCTAAACGATCCTGCAAATGGCGAGGGACATTATAACTGTCTACGTACGTTAGACTACCTAAGAAAAATTAGCCTAGTCGTATAACTATACAGCGATAATATATCTATATATTTTTCAAGACACGCGCCATTAGTTCAAACCAGGATACCGTGTTACGTGTGTTACCTAGGTTGTTGAATCAACATGGGATCTTCTCTGGATCCTGTATACAGGGAGGCAACCTGAGGGTACGTATCCTTTAGGTTCGCGTATACTGGAATAGCTGAATTAAAAGTCCCTAGACAAGTTATCCAGGATCTACCTACTACGAGGATCCAAGTGTCTCTGACGTTAGAATTAACCTGAAAATATTTCCTCCGGTATTCAAACACATTCCCGGCGTCGTCCACGGCGTGTTTTGACTTTTGGCGAAACAGGACATTAAGTCGAAGAATGGAAGGATCCCGAGGACGTTATCTCGATCTGAGCAACTTAATCAATGGCCATCGAACATCTACCGTGTAGGCGTCGTCGGCCTCCTCTGTGCTATACGGACCCGAAGAACCAGCATCCCATGCGATTCCTCCGGGTACCTCTGGACATATTATATATCCAGGGTCGACAACACACACGAGACCTGGATCGAAATTTCATTCTAAGAGCGTCATCGCTTTGTTATTTCCTACGGACACCTTTCTGTCCCTCTGGCGGATATGTTTGGCGACAGTCGCGCGTATGAAATTCTTCAGGAAACCGCGTGACAGCTCAACCGTCTTAAGACAATACTTGCAGGTAATATTCGGGGATAGAAAATTCTTGAAAAGAAAAAGACATACACTCTACTTCACTTTCTCCATTAAATCTACAGTGTTCCGAACCCCTTCGAAATTCCGTTTTCAATGTCCTACCCGATGGCGGTTCCGAATTCTCTCAATTTTTATGGTGCTACGCCGAAACCAGTTTGCCGGCGGTTCGGTCAGTTTCAAGAACTTGACACTGAGTATTGACGCGCTACATGATCCCGGAAAGCGCCCTCGGATCGGATCAAAGAGACAGGCGAACGCAGACACGGACGGACAGCCGGACGGCTGGACAGCTCCCTAAAAATTACATAGCAGCTAATGAGCGGCTCAACTTGAAAACGAGAGGACTTGCGCCCGACTGGATATACACGTGACTATAGAATAAAGAAAAATATATGCAAGTTCGTTGATGCCTGTACAGTTACACCCACGTAAATGAGGAATTATGCGAGGCTTGTTACAAGTATGGTATGTATCATCATCCTCGTTAGTTAATCCATAATTAATAACTGACTTCTCAACAGACTTATACATACTTTATGGACGTTACTTTCGTCAACTACTTACACCGCGCTACTGATTCTTTATCAGTAATGAATTAACGGGTGACGTAATGACATATTCAAATTTAATACATACATACTTTGATTGATCTTTTCACTGTTTATTATAGCTGGAAATTATATTCGGTTGTGTATACATATACATTCGTAATGATCCCAAACTACCATCCAACTTTTGTTACGTCCCTGATGGTGAATTCCGGTAGCACGACCCATAAAATCCAGGTAAAATATGAGACACGCGTATTACATAAAGGCATTGACAACGGGCCAAGCTAGAACGATGAGAGCCCCATAAACGGCTTCTTACCTTCACGTATGTACATACAAATGGTAAGTATGTTATATCCATACTCGCCCACGTTACTTATCCCAGATAGGATCTGGAATATTATTCAGTTCCGAGTAGCAAAGGGCGATTGTTTAATTCCGGGAATCGTCATTTTAATTCTCATCATTATCGACAGGGATCCACACAGTGGCAGGATACTGCAGTATCGGTAGTCCGATTAGATTTTGACAACGGGATTCACGTGGCGAATAAAATGACCCGTGGGACGTTGCGAAAACGTGTCCATTAATCTGGCACACCTACGCCGAGGGAATGCTTAAGAAAGAGGAAAAAAGAAAAGGGGTAGAAGGAATCCTGCTAATGGAATGGAAAAATTAATCGCGCTCTCTGCTGGACTCTAATGCACTGACGAGGTTGAAGTGCGTGAAAAAGGTGAAGACGATATCCAGTCCAATATAGGGAGTAGTGGGAAGATGCTGGAGAGAGAAAAAAAGAGGAACGAGGTAAAAAGAAAAAGGGTCCGGCTGTGTTGTTGCTATAAGCTGGCACTGCGGCGACCAAGCTCGATTCTTCGGGTAGGAGACGAGACGCCGGGCGACAACTAATTAGGCCTAAAAACCCGACGAGTGCCTTCATGGTCTGCCGCCACGGGACTTGGCCTACACTTCACTCCGTGAGAGAAGCCACTCTCAATGAATTGACCTGACTTGCTTTCCTTTTTTTTGTTTCTCAATCTGTTTACCTGGTCTTTAGAGATTTTTGCTCCGACGATACTCCCAGAGTCAATCACCGTCTAGAGGATACCTCCTGGCACGCCACCTGAAGCATACCTAACCTCATTGTGTATACTCATACCGATTCCTCGGTAAATTATTCCACTGACAATTCCCTGTTATCCAACTTTGCCATGAAGTTTGGATAGGTAGCATGACTATCAGCAGCAACGATACGCTATCGTGGTACTGACTATTCTTAAGCGATTACGTGACTTCCGGTAGCGACTGTCTAATCGCAAATTGTGTATTAAAAAAAATTCCAGAACAGAAAGAGGATTCCCTCGGCAGGAGGAACGCAGCAGATGAAGAGGACGAAGAGTAACCGATGTCATTCTTCAAGAACCAATAGCATTCTTCTTCGTCTATCAAAGGAACCAGTGACGTTTCGTCAATGGAGAACCATGGTACCAGGATTGGAGCATAGGCCATGGTATTACTCCCTGTCCTCTCTTTCTACAACTACAATTTTAATGGCGGTCAGTGTGGTTGTCAGGGGGACCCATATAATAAAGTACGAGCTCCGCCCGCATGCACAACACTTGTCACAAAGCAAGAACGGCCGGACGAACGGGTGGACGGAACATCGTGCTGCGATAAGCGATACCAAAAGCGAGCGAGTAAACCACGATAGGGATAGCATTGTTCCGTGGCGCAAGAGCTGACTGTTGTTTTATGAGTACTCGATACTATGTATCCACCTACCTACCTTACGTGGCAGAAGTTTCTTATTGTAACAAGGGTAGAGAGGAAGTTTAGAGACTCCATTGGGCGATTCTGCATATTCAATATATACATCATAATCTAGCTCAAAATACAATTAGACAGAATATTTGGCGGAAGCACTGATACTGCTTAGGAAAAAAAATAAATTGTAATTATGCGTAGAATAACATTGTGCCTTGTAGGGGTACCGACACTTGCTGATAGACAGTGCTGATTATCGGTATGCATATTCTGCGGGAAATTGCTTAGATAAAGTCATTCAGCGAAACGATGCCGGTGCCGCCATGGATCGTTGAATCTTTGTTGATAATGAGTATCTCTCTTCTTTTTTGTTTGAGATTATTATTCAAGCTTTTTATCATACGATTTGACCGTACCTTACTTTGCTTTTCTAGTTTATACGGTGATTCGAGGTAATAATTTTCTAACGATATCTGTTAATTGGTTAATTTCAAAAAAAATGAAAGAGTAATGGACCACGCGATACAATTTTACTTTTGCGATAATGACGGAATAGATAAGAAGCCAAACGTGTTAGCAGCGTATCGCTTGCGCCAGATGCGAGCTGCTAATGTCATGCCATGCAGTAAAATATTTCATACTCTCGATTGCAATAACTGTTCCCGATAGTAGCCTTATAGGCTGCATCACCGCGTGATTTATCGATCCTTCGTCGTTTCGAATTATTCATGTTAATTCGCGTATTGCATCTCGCTATACGCAACCATTGCTTGGTTAGATTTATGGTCGTCATCGTAGATGGCTGATCGTGACAAAATTCATATGGAATGTGACGCAAGGTAAAGAAATTGATAAACGATCGTTACCATATGAGAAACAATGTCCAACGTATAGAACGAAACGTACAACAGTGTACAGAGGCCTCAGTGGTTCGGAGATAGAAGAAAAGGTGTAAGAAAAATCCTATCGGTCGGTAAGTAAATAGTGTCTTATCAGTTTTATAAATTATATAGATATAATAATTAATTATCGCATTAATGTTGTGGCAGCTCGACGAGTCTGTAGGATTGTTAAATATTCAATGATCTGAGGTATCGAGTAATTCTCTTGGCTGCACGTGGCTGGGATTGATCGAGACAGGATTGGCCAGTCCATAAACACTAAGCAGGAAGACTTAACGAGCCAGAGACCTAGGTACTCACGTATAATCAGTCCAAGATTGACATGGTTAGCCGCAGAGAGGATCAGCGTCCTGATAATGTCTTGCAAATGAAGTAAAGTTCCTTCCGAGGTGTATAGCTACGGCGTTATCCTCGATCCTTGCCTGATAGCCAAAGGTCCCTCGGAGCATGCGAGTCGCTTTTCCTTCTCTTTTTTTTTTTCTTGCCCTTGTTTTTTTACTCCTCGTCAGGTCTTATTTGAATAATTAATTGCGCACGCCGCCCAGCACGCAGCTCTTCTCGCCGACGTAATTAATTAGTCCTACGCACCGCGGTGCAACTACGCGTTCGTTTCTCTGATAAATATTCCAGCTGGCCGAGCGGCCGCTCCTTTTGCAACGCGCGCTTACTTTGCCGTCAGACTTCTCTTTCACGCTGAGATTATTTTCAGATTGGATTATCAATTTGATTTATTTTATTTTTCAGTTACTTCAGTAGGTGCTGAGATTGTAGGAGCTTTATGGAATTTTTATATTTTACTTTTACGTAAGCTTCTTTGAATTTACTAAAGACCTACTTAATCTTCTACTTTTATTAGTCTGATATGCTTTAAGGTACTTCTCTTTATCATTTATTTCTTATGGAATCAGAATAACGACTGTCACTGTCAATACTGGCAAAGTATGATTGATCTGTTTAACTGTTTACAGGATCACAAGACACTATCAGTCAATACTGTCAATGGCACCAGGAGCTAGATACACTTTTTAGTTTAATTAAGACACTGTTTATCCAGGGATGATTAAGATTTTCACAAAGGTCACTATCGTCCCCTTGGTGATACACCTTGGGTTGATTTTTTTTACTAAAGGAGCACAAAGTCACGATTCACGATTAAGATCATCCGCAGTGTGAATAAGAATAATTGTACTTCCTGGGGATGTTTCACTGAGCGTTGATTATGATTGAAAAAGTTTCAGCAACGTGATCCGCAAGCTTGGTCGGCTCGTAGGATCTGAACGAGGACCTAGTAACAGGGACCAGGATCAGGACGTGGTGCAGTCGTTGACTGCGGCTCTGAAACTGCCCTGGACAGTCACCTTTCGTAGAGGAGGGAACAGAGTCAGATAGTAGAGGCTACAGGCGTTCTCTTCTGTGCTCAGGGGAGGAGCCAGGACGCCCACACCAGTTCCCGGCGAGTACGCCCCTTCTAATTTTCATAAAATCTTCCCTCGCACGATCCTGGCTATAATGTCCGACGAGATCAGTCGGGGATAAAACCACGGACCGTTCCTCATGGATATCTTCGCGCGACGCCCTACGGACGCGAACCCATTGGATTTATGGACTCCATACAATTCCTTCAGTTAGCCAGCAGCTATTTATCCAACTTTTTTCATTTAAATTATAGATGAAGGACTCTTATTCTTCTTAAATTCTAGGTATCCACTTTGCCTCTCCATTACTTGATTCTATAATTTTTTGGAAATTCCTGAAAACGAAAATAATCCTTAGTGCTTCCAATATGATTTTGATTATACTTCATGATCTTTTTTTTCTAATCCTTAGGTCATGAGTACCTTCGTATGTAAAGTGTCATACATATGTGAGAGTGGTTACTGAGTCCTTATACCAAGCTCTATCACGTTCCTTGTTAATTGTTATCATAGTGAATTCATTAGCCACCAGGTGCAATTAAGTACTTGCTAAGCAGTGATACAATAGAAAGTTTCTATCTGATTAGAATTTAGAATGATAAAAAATAGAAAATATTAGCTATCAGAATGCTGTATACTTTTCACTGATATTTTATGTAATAATAGATCTTGGCTAGAATAATGCTAACTATGGTTAATTATCAAATGAAACAAATAGAATATTTTGATATCGGGTACCAATTAGATATCCCACTTTGCACAGTTCTGGATTAAAGCTGTATCGCTTGGTGAAAAATTCACCTGGGGTAATTACAGAGCCTGGTATATTTTACTCTTCTCTCACGGAGACGATTATTGCCACGCGGCCAATTAAAACTCCTGATTGGAAGCCGACGGATGGTATCTCCTGTGTTAATGGATTCTGCATCGCCTTTTCTAATAGCGAAAGGATCCTTGTAATAAAATTTGAATGCCCTGAGAAAATTAGAGCTGTCGTATGAAACTGAAAGGAAAAATAAACTCAGGTGAATCATAATTTTTGGATGCATTTTGCCTTTACCAGGTTAACTACCCTGTATGTATGTATACGTATATACAGTATAGGGGCAGGGATAACTGACCAGTGGATATCCTGTAACAGATAGAAAGGACGTCATCTGCAAAGTATTCCTGAGGGTCCGGACACACGCATTTTCCCGTACTCACCGGAAACATCCTGCCAGGTAGACCAGGAACGATACGGATCAGAAAAGCGGAAGCCACTTTTCCTCCTGGGGGACTCATCGTAAAAACCGTTCCAGTTAGTTGTCCTGACTCAGGGATTCCAATTCTCTAAAATCCTTAGTGCGTCTGTCTGCTTATTTTTTTTGAGAATCTAAAAAAATCGATGACGCCAGATACCTCTGGGTATGTCCAACGTAAAAGAAGACTCCATGTACATCCAATGGACACTCCATGTTTGAAGGTATCCGTTTCCATGCTTTTATCGCGTACCTAAAAAAAGAGACTATGAGACTTATGGAAGGTTCAAGGACTAATTGCTATGGTGAAATCGCGATAGAGTACATAGATGGGTCATTCTGCTTGAAATACGAGTACAGTGCATTTAGGTACATAGGATCCAGAATTTTTCATAGCTATCTTAGCCAGGAATCAAGGGAGAGCTAATGTCAAAAAATACCTGTAAGATGGTCGAAATTACACGTGAAAGGTAGTATAGTGAAATACCCATAGATATCTCATAGGTATATCCAGATCGTTTCCAAGCATGGGATACCATACCCAAAAAGGGATCTGTCTTGTTTGGGAAGTCGTCCCAAGAGAGTGTAATGTAATGGAGCTGTTTTGTGCAGGCGGAGAGATTTATCCTTTATCCGGACACGATCTCGGCTACCAATTATCACCGTGATACGATCTTTCTCTCGCGGTCCTTTAGATACCCATATAAAAGCCATGCTCCTTCAGGACTACGCCATATAAAGCTCCAGGATATTGAGAGGATCCAGAGACTTGACGTGAGGTCGCGACACGAAACGCGTGCCAGTCACTATCAACAAAATCGAATGAATAAAATTTCTAGAAAGATTAAAATTTGAAAATTCAAAAATATGTGACCAACATGATAGTACCACACCATACAGGAATTATCATCAGGGATCTTACTACTGTCAAGAAGTCAAGGTTGACAGTAAAATGTAAAGAAAAAAAATATGCCTTTTTAAAAAGGCTGTACTATATATAAGCACCTAAAGTGCATACCTTTCTGATTGGTCGCCAGTGTAGACTCGTACAGGCATTATGTGTAGCATTATAGCAGCAGTGTGCATCCAACATGGCAGCCCAATAAACGAAGCAGGTATTAATGCACTCAGAGGGGGTCCGAGTGGTCCTCCCCGTTGCCTTTTCTTGGTCCTCGACCATCGGGAACCTCGAGGAGAGTGCACTCCGGGCACTCACACTCCTATTCGTTCGTCCATTAGCGCGCGTCGTGGAATGCAATGCCTTTGGCGTCTGGAGGAGGGAAGGCGCGAGACTTCTGCTGCACAACCACCATCGTCGCCACGAGCACGATCACCACCACCGGAGGAATCACCTACGACAGGACGAAAATTATCTGTCTGACAAGAGGAGAACTGCTTCCAGGAAAAGTGCCTTGTTCCTTCGTTTCTTCGTGCACGCATTAGCATCGGCTCTTCTTTATTGGCTGATCAAAGATCGCTACGATCCGAGCTCTCGGCCACTGGATTGTCCACTTTAATTAAGATCCATTCTTTTCGCAATGGGATCATTCGAGGCTTTGTTAATGGCATTTCAGGTGAGCTTTAACAATTTATAGTAGCAACTGTCACTTTTGAGGTTAGATGCTGGCAAAACTTTATTTGACATTTTGAGGTTAACTCACTTGGACGCTGCTTTGTATGGGAAGTTTAATGGTTATTTTTATTCCCGTGGTACTTCAGGAACGCATACTTACCCGTGGTAGGTACACACATTAATTAAATCTGATCAATCAGCCGAGAGCGCTGTAATGCCTTCATTATCTTGGTAGACGTTCGGATAAAATATGGTTGGTGCAACTCGACGGTAAGTAACGGTAGAGATAGGCGTGGCGCCGATCAGAGAATTGGAGGGTGCAGCTTGACGAAGGGTGCCCACCCTAACATTTGCTGTCTTTAGTTTTCTCTGGTCTCTTTGCTCACCTCACTGTGGCTCTCCCACTGCTTGTATTTTGAAAAGTGACCTAACGATATAACCCTCGAGAATTTTGTTTTATCGTATTAAATTTACACCCCTGTACGTTACCAAATGCCATAACGAATATCGTCATTCCATCAGCCTGTACGTTTCATTACTATTTATTTCCAGGAATAAAGATAATAATAACCCGCACAAGCAACCTCACCGGAAAGTGCAAAGTCCCTAGGGTGAGTTTTCTGCACCCCTAATGGTTAGAGTGTTTAATAGGCGGGTGTAGAGCTCCCTTCTCTTCCTCCCAATGTTAACGAGGTAGGCGGACTACTGGGTTAGACGAACACGCGACTTCCGCTGATACACGCGAATGCACTAAAGAGACCGTTTGGTACGTTTATCGGATTTTTATTAATGGGATAAAAATAACATGGCGGCTGTATTATATTTTTTATAATACGTATATCCTTCTTGGACCTCCTTTGTATACTCAAAGCTTTGCTTTACCCAGAAGAACTGTACTGATGCTTGCTTTTCTTTTTTTCTAGGTGTCTTTTCCATTTAAATTTTATACGCTCGATTTCAAATTTTCCCGCGATTCGATACGCCGAGGATCATAACAGGTGTCGGAATTTTGTTTCTAGCATGTGCGCATGCGCGAGCGCTCAGCGAATAGATAAATGTTAGTCGTAAGTGTCGGTCCTAAAGAATGTCGTTCGAGCCTACGCGTTGTTTTATACCAGATGATAGTTCACTGTCTGGTATTACAAATCATCTAGGAGTCATTAAAATTTTCGAATATCTGAAGAATTTCGAATAGGCGTCTCCTGGAGCGTGAGGTACTTCGTGACGCCGTCAGTTCACTAGGATTTATAACCAACAATGATCTCATTTGATTAATGCGTAAACGTAATCAATTACTGTACACTAATGGCCATTAGACGATAAAATGGCGGCCTGTTGGATTATTCTCTCACAGTTACGGTACTCGCGTGTTTCTCTATGAGAAATCTCCTTGGATCTCCTTCGTTTAGACTTATGAGTTATCGTGATACTCATGTTTTTTTTTCATTTCTTTAATCTTTCAACTATTCTCAAATTTCGACTGTAACGACACACGGGAAACGACTCATTACTTAAATTTATTTGCGGACTCGTTAAAGTACCAGAAAGGACTAACCAACCACACCCATCGTTTCCAAAATAAGGGTCGCCACGTGCCGACAGTATAAAATAGAACAGAATTTTTGGAAAGCAACTTTGAAAAGGTCTTTATCAATTTTTTATATATATCTAACGAAGTTATTACATAATATTTTATATTATAAATTTGCAAGAAATGAACAACCCTTAAGTATCCAGATTGAAGAGAAATATGGCGTTTTTTTTTCATCCAAGGATTTTGTTCCAAGAAAAAGAACTTTTGCAAGAATCCTTACTGCGATATATAGGTATAGTATAAATATAGTATGTATACACTTAACAAACTCTACTCACAAATTGATTCTTCTAATCTAATCGGTCGGCGGCGGTTTCTTCTCTTCCCGGAAACCGGAGCGGTACGCGGGTACACAGGACACAGAAGACGCGAGGTCCAAGTGGGCGAGGGATGCTGGATTCCAAGGAGAAAAAGAAGGATGGTAAACGTGCGAATAAAGCAAAGCCAGGAACGAAAGAAGCATGAGCCAAGGGAGCCAGAGGAACCGAGAGCTGTGATTCTTGTGGCTTAAGGCAGAAACCAAAAGAATTGCGCTGGAAAGGTTGGCGAAGGTGGCCGATAGGTCCATGGTGGAGATGCAAGGGGATTCTGTAAGGTGCGGCCGAGTGGGCTCCAATGGGGCAACTTAACTTACTCCGAGCTCAGCATGAAATATCGCGAACACAGCGAGAGACTGGTCTAAGCGATGTTCCGCGCAAGATCGTCGATCTAATTTGTTGCGCTTTGAGCTTATTTATTGCGACAAACTGAAACGTATGTACCTATATCTACAGCTGTATATATGGTGGGGATCTTGCACGTATTGGCTCTCATATGGATCTTTCTTGGATGCTGGTTATTCATGGTGATTTTCGCGTCCTGGAGAGATTATCGGAATTCGTTTCTTCTTATTGGTGCATAGGTGATCTCTGTATTGTTCTTGGGGTTCAAACTTTTGATTTTTTATTTCAAATTCTTTTTTATTTTTAATTCTCATGTTCAGAATTTCTTCCACTGTACAAGATTCTTATTTGCTTGTTCTATCGGGGACTGTTGGATATTAGGTTTTACATAGTTTCCATAAAAATCTTTCTTTGTACTAATTGAGCTACAGTTATTTTCGACTGCAGAATCGGTACTGGATTTGTTTTATATCAATTTAATAATTGGTAGATCGGTATCTGCATCTTTTTAATTGCTGATAATATGTCTATCCTGTTGATTACATTGATTAGATTTGAAATTTATCATTTTGTCTTTTCGTACTTACCTTAAATCCATAGATACAAGAATTTACTGTAGCTTTGTCGATATACAAAAAATGTAGAATCTAAATTAAAAAATCAGTGTTACTCTGCCTTTAATTAACAAAATCTAAAGTAAAGCTGTTGTCAGATACCTTCATGGCAATCTACACGCTAACCGTCGCAATAAATTATTTCTGTATATTTTTTAAGGCATTTTCATCCCTTTTTCCAATGCAAAGCAATACTTGAATTATTTTCTAATCCTTTTTCCAGAATCATTACATGAAAATCGCCAGCTACCGCATGATTATAAGCAGCATGGCAGCCATAGGTATATGAAGAATCCAGCTCGCCGACGGAATGGCCGATTATGAAGTCTGGTGGAATCCTCAGAGAACTTAATACGTTTGCAAACTTCAACTGGATTGGTAATTTCAATGAATATCAAGAAAAAGTGAACGCTGGAATTTGTTACTTGCATGGTGGAAATTCCATAAGAGATATTTACACGGTTATGAAATATCCATCAAGGACTGCGATACAGATATCTTTGAATTTTAGTAATCCACATGTGAATACGACAAATGGATCGATATCTTATTAAAATTAGCCACTTCGATTCATGCTAATTTATAAGCATAATTGTTATTTATCTTAACGCAAAGACAGATTTTTACTTGTCACACATGTCGGCTTCGTTCGCGCGGACACGTATCAAATATCTCTCTTTATGCTGATATGCTTTCTATCTGAAAGCATGTACGAGTGAATCAAATAATTATTTACAAGTAAAACAAGAATATGAACAAGTACCAGTCTTTTGCCACTACCGGAAATCGTTGAGGATTTGCATAATTGATAAATACTCTAATTACAGCTTTCTATGTGTTATCTGTTAAAATTAACAATCCCCATAATCATTAGCAATTTTGCATAACAACCTTTCACTTACTAGTTTACAGAGGTAAGCGGTAATCTCTATTTGACTTGAGATATTTTTCAAAAATTACTAAACACCATAGCAATACAATTCAATTTCAATTCGATCCAAAGAATTCAATTTTTCCCCTAAAGCGTCTTTTAAAAATTCTTTGATTACACAGTTTAAGTAGCGAACAAAATTCTTTTCATAGCGAACCAAATGACGTCCCATAGGAAGTCGTTTTTTTCAGCCACAAGACCCAAATCAATTTCGCAAATTTTCATCTATACCATGAAATGCACAGCTATCATTGAATTGTCCCCAGGTAATCGCTGCCAACATCAGCACGACAAAGAACCACAAAGCCGTACGCAATTTAAGAAGAAAAAGGATAAACAAAAGAATCGAAGAACCAACAGCGCCGAAACAAATCCTCGGATTATTAATCTCTCAGTAGCTAAGTGCAACGGTAGCAGGGATCAGTTAATCTTTGAGTTCTCAAGTAAAATCTTCGGTCGCGAGTAACGTAGGTGATCAGTCATCATATTGGTAAGACATGTGTGAGCCGTGAACGACAACGTAGAACGTCGTTCGGAGGGTCGGGGTCGGTTAGATATAAATGATTCTTGCGAGGGAACGCGTCAATCCTGTAATGCCTTGGTTAATCTAGCAGATAATGATGGCGGAGGATGACTATGAAGACTCAGATCTGTATATAGAAGATGTAGGAATTGAAAAGGATTAGAAGAATTGTCTCTCTCTAGAGATCCTAGAAGAGTCAAGAGAAAGAGAGGAAAAAAAAGCATCCCAAAGAGATCGTTGAGAAAAAAGTAACGGTGCTGTCTGATAAGAATGACCCGTTGGCGCCATGGTTGACTGTCAAGCTTCCTATGATCCTTATAGGATCCCATGGGATACGTGGACCTAGTCCCTAACGCATTACAATACAGTTCCAAGTGTATAAAATGAAAAAAGATTCAGATTCAACTGTATAAGACGTCTAAAAGCTCAATATACGTATCTGCCAATCGTAACATAGTATGCGCCCATCCTAAGCCTGTGATTGGTCATCAATTTTAAGAACGCCAATTTCAAATTCCGTAAACAAACTCTCCCATGGAATTGTTTGTATTTCGTTATTTGTCATTTTCTCAAAGTTTAATCTAGAAAAGACACAGGAAATGCTAGCAGTCGTAAATATTTCGTGTGCTCGATAAATTATCGATGTTTACAATCACACGTAACGCGCAGTAAGGCGAATTAGTCGGGACAAAGCTTGGCGTAATTTAAGTGACGAATCTTATGACTCACGGAGTACTTTTAATTGATACTTTAAGTTGATCTCGATCATTCGTTTATCCTTTGTTCGGTAAGCCCAGCCATTGGTTAATTGACAAGTTGTAATCGTACATCAGAAAACGATAAGAGACCTCTTCCTTATCGCAAGATTGTTTGTCGTAATGATGAGCGTGCTAATATACTGTACTCAAACTTAATAATTATCGTATCAATACATCGCTCAGGTATTCTCTAGTTACAAGGAACACCTAAAAAGACAAATCTAGATCATACGATAACTGATAATAAACAGAAAATAGATTCTTCTTATCAATCAGGCCTGTCGATTCTCCACGTTTCAACTTGTAAGCGTTAAGCTTTCAAATCCGACTGATAACGTTTCATGGATCCAATAATTATTTTTAATTAGATCGCGAGGGAATCAATTATTGAATAAATATAGAGAGTGTGTCAATGAAGATGCACGTTTGCGATTTGCGGTGTAACGGTGAAAAATTTTGAAAACTTGATGTGAAAACCAATGCAATTTTTTAATTGCCCATCTATTTACATATATTGTTATTGTTCGCTTAACTTCCGTTCGTAAATAAATCTAATTTTCTTTGTCATTTCAAGTGATATCGAAATAAGTTAAATGTAAAAGTCATTGATCAAGAAGAAAAAATAGAGACGAAATAAAAGTTCACAGGGATAGCATACGTGATAAGAGAGATATTTACGTTCGAAATTTGGTAACTTTTTAACAGATTTTTGATAACGGCAGAACGCCTTAGCTTCCTGCGGTAGCTCCACGCCGAATATTTGATTCGCAATTGTTTTGAAGTACGTTTTCGGTCAGACGTAAATCCATACACGGTGGGTTAATCGTATGGCAATGCTTATTTTTATTACAAGTTGGAAGTCTACATATTAAATTTTACATACTACGTGGTCCTCGTTACAGATTTTCGGATTTTTCATATGATAGAATTTTCCGGAACTCACAAAAATGCTCCCTATGAAAATACATGTTTTGAATTCCAGTTCCACGGGTCCCTAACCGAATTCTTCGTTTCACCGCGAACCGCGAACGTACATCTTACAATTAGCTGATGCACTTTTATATACAACATATACCTTTAAGATAACATTTATAATATTTTCGTAGTAGACGGATACCGAATTAATCCAATTCGACTGTAAGGACTTGGTATAACTTTCAATTAAACTAGGTTAGGTTACGATTGGAAGAATTTGATTAGGGATAATCAAAAGCATCCATTAGTTGACGATTAATCCAATTATTACAATCAAACTTTCCTCTCAGATAGTTCAGGGAGACTGTCAATGCTTTTATATTCACATACACTTATCTAATATCTCTAACGGTTCTTACAGATTTGAATGAAGGAAAAAAAGTGGATGGTCCATATCCATGTTCCCAGAATCTATCTCCAAGAGACGATACACAATCATCGCTTTGTCATAACACAGAATCCATCTGGCTCTGTCTCTAATGAATTAAGGTAAATTAGACGGTATCCCCTTATCTGACACATGACTAAGTCCAGTTTAAGAATAATTGATTTACAACAATTATATATTCACTTACTTTTCTTTTTATTACATTCCATGCTCGTTACGTCTGTTCCGAATAACTGCACACTTCTTTTCGATCCATCTTGATAATGTGACACAATACAATTTTCTGTTCCACAGTTTTACCAGCGTGTCGAGACACAAGGTACGATCCGGACTTGGAATTTCTAAGATACAAGATGCCTTTTCGGGGGCAGAATGTTGGCGCCTCCCTTACAAACGTATTCTGTACTTCCACAAGGTTGACAAGCCGTGCATGTATACTACGCGTGGAAGGAGGAGAGGACGTGTGTCTTCTTCCGCGATGAATCTCTGGGAATCTAGTGAAGTGGATGTGATAGTCAAAGAATGCAGTCGCCGTCTGTCCGCCGGGTCGACTTTAAACTCTGAAACTACTACAACAGCGAAGGACGGCGTATTGAAAATATTTTGATTAATATAAGCTTGATTAAACGTTACGACAAATTTTGAGACAGTATAAAATAATCAGGAAATTTGGTATGGACCAAGATAACCTAAAACAATGTCAATATTTTTATTACACGAGTCATTCTCGATTCATCAATCTAAATAGTTGATCATATCCAAAGTCATACTTGATTTTCATTATCAAGTTTAAAAGAATATTTTCTATGAGCTTATGCGAGATTTTCAAAAAGTACTTTCTACTGATTTTTCTTTTTTTTTAGATTTCAATATACTCAAACGCTCGTGATATAATGTTCAATATTAAAATGAGTTGGTCCTAAGCACAGCAGCCAAGATATGCTGAATAAGAGGAGCGACGTTCTTGTTTTATACTGTAAATCGCTTTTGCCGATAGTTGATCGAGAAAAGGAGAAGCAAAAAAGGGGGACGCGGAACGATCCCTGGAAGGTGGAGTGGAGTCGTGGTTGGAGGGCGGCGCCACGTTTGCGCCTGACAAAAAGTCAAAGGTAAAATAAAAAAGAGCGTGGGGAGACCGGCTAACATGGAATAGCCCTTAGCGGACTCAGGGCCGGCTCGATAGCCACTCTTTAGGCTGATGGGACTCCTTCTTCTTCTCTTTTAGCCCCTAACCTCTCTCACTAATTTCTACCATTCTGCCCCACCCCGTTGGTCCCTTGCACTCTCCTATCTTACATTAGCCACCCTCCACCCTTAAAATCCAACGTGGCGACATTGACCGTCTCGTTTGTATACTACCCCTGTACAGGTATATGCATATATACACAACTACTCTTTAAAGAGCTGGATTGCGTAACAACGCATTCAAGCTAATTAGCCGTCCCCATAGATAAATTGAAGACTAAGAAAATTCTCAAAGATTCTCTACCCCTATTTTTCCTTAATCTCTATGGACCTCTGAAGGAAGACGAAAAAATCGTCAAAGATTTCCAAAAAAATATTAGTCACCTCAATGAGGCCTTTTTAGTACTTTTCTACGGCGACTGGGCGAAATTCGAGTGAAATTGGAAATACTTAAATACTGCTCTCGTTAATATAGGGTAAAACGATTTTATTCTACCTTCGTTACATAGATATCGCTCGTGCACTTGATGCATACAAATGGGACGTATAAATTATCCTTCTGATACACATACAGGGTGTTCCGAAACTACCTGACTCGCTGGGTATGGCGGTGTTCGGGAAGCTTCACTTGACCACGAGAATGAGCTACGTTTTGTCCGGAAGCTCTTAGTTTTTAAATGGGAGCAGGTCAAAGTTGACCAATCGGTGTCACATGTAGGAAATAATAAAGAAAGGCCTAGTAGGCATGGCTTCGCCTGGTTTCAGTCTGCCCATAGGCACTGAGAAACAAAAGCGAGAGAAGAAAACTCAGAGTTCGTAGCTGCCTACCATTTCCGTTGATGCTTCGCTCTGATTGGTCAACTTTGACCTGCTACCATTTAAAATCTAAGAGCTTCCGGACAAAACGTAGATCATTCTCGCGAGCAAGTGAAGCCTCCCGAACACCGCCATACCCACCGGGTCAGGTAGTTTCGGAACACCCTGTATATGTGCATATATATATGTGTATATATATAAATACATATATATATACACTTATGGATCCGGGAGTAACAAACTGTACGTCAGTGTAAAAGCGCTCTAAAGTACATTAGCATAATTTGAAAATAAGTTACCGGGCCTTTTGTTGTTTTAAATTAAACGTGAAAACGTTTTAAGTACTCAGATTTAACAGAATTGAGCCAATATATAAATCATGAATCAATTACTAGGTTTCCATATTTCAGGATTTAAGTGGTATCAACGAGTCGCGTTGGTGTATTCTTCTCAAATGTTGCATATGATCGATTGATCCTGTTTAAATTCTGTACAGTGGAAATCTAGACAGTGACGCGTGTGTACATTTATAAAAAAAAGAAGCTATTTCTCTCAGAAGCATTAAGCTTCGTTTTCATTTGTTCTCCTCTCGCACTCATGCATACCAATCAATTTCGCATCCATAAACCGGAGCACTATTATTATTTTTCTATTCAATTCTTAAAGATACTCGATCAGCCATTCGGACCAATTAATTCTAATACACATAGGTATACGTATGCTAGTCTCTGATTGTTTCATACAAGGAACACAAAAACAAAAACCTATACAACAATCAAGTCCCGCACTCCTTTTACAATGAAATTGATTGATATAAATTAATAGTATTCTTTTTCTTTTGATATCTTATAATCTCGGACTCCGTCGGCGTGTAAAGGCTGCTTTTTTTAAAAGCGTCGCGCAACGATTTTACAGATATGCTATTAACGATTAAAGTTTTACATTGTGAAGCAGCAACGTACGAAGCTCTACTGCCGACCGTCGCGACGACCAAAGACGCCGAGCGACGTATCTCCTTACAATTACTCCAAAGAGAACTTTGTGTACGCAGCTTTATGTTACAGCGTCAAGTACATGCATCTTGCGCAGCTGGTGACAGGTTATTTCTTTTTTAATAAAGCGCCCTGTCTCGGGAGAATGTATGGGCTGTTTCCATTGTGGATCGCGCGCGGAAATAAAAATGTGATCGGTACCTTATACGTTGCTCTATAAATTAAAATGCTAGACCGTTTTCTCGGTAATACAATAAAGCACGTGACAGGCGTGTCTTTGTACGTGATTGTAAGAAAAAGATAAAAGAAAAGAATAGAAATGAAATCAATAACGTACAGTTAATCTTCGCATACAATCCCCATAGATTTTTTTTATACTGACTCTCATATCCTAATTCTCTTTACTTACATGATTACATATCTAAGTTTATGTATGTGTGTATATATATTACTCTTTGGGGTAAACTCGTATTACATAAATTCTTTGGGCGCGCCGTATAAAAGCTATTTACAAGTAGCTGCACGTGAAAATGTGGGTAAACGCGATTATTTTTTGTCGATAAAAAATTTTCTCTCTAGATACATAAGAAACTATGAATTGTCTATAGCGGTAATTGCGTTAAACACGTCATCGGCTCATTTTTCTTCAGTCAATACTTAATCGGAGGATCATAAAAGTGATTCTCTACCTTTTTTTTAGTACTGACTCGAACAGATGGCGATCGTGTTCAGCGACGCTTTTCTCTAGGGATTTACGATACCGTGCGTCGGTAATGTAGAGCGCGGTCGCTATGGTAGGGATCTATCAGTATACTTAAAAAAATAACCATTAAGACCGATCGGTACGTGCGGCTGTCGTCGAAGTGATGACCGAGGTAGGATCCGTGCCCGATCGACTATTCATTGGTTCTAGTGGGGGAACGCTGGAAAAACGGAAAATCGTTTTTAACAGTGCAGCACTCAAGAACAATGCTTAGAAAAAAAAATAAATAAAGAATACCGTTATCCATAGTGATTTTAAAAATGATCAAATATCATTTACAAAGAACAAAAATCATATACACTCACGTTAGGGTAGTTTGACGATTCAATACCGCGGCCGATGGTAACGCAAGGGGTGAGTGCGCATGCGCCAATTGTGCCGTAGCGAGCGTTCCCACATGAAGATAATGTTCATCACCACTCCCATTACCACCGCCGCTGGTAAACATATTCAGCTGCAGCTTCGGGTCCACTTTAAAGAAGAAAAAAAAGATTCATCACAGCCAATCATTCGAAATCGTCTTACCAGTCGGACCAAAAATTACATAAAAAAATAAGAACAAAGTCCGCAAGTCTGACAAAAAAAATGCTCAAATCCTCGTATCGACTAATTTTTGTATCACCGTCGGACGTGGCAGAAAACAAAAATAATTGCCGTCTTATACCGTATACGGCACTGATGGATTACAAGGCTGACGATCATTTTCATCGAAGCGTGATAAATTTCTTAACGCCAATAACGTACAGTGGTGTATGTGAAAGCCAACGCGAAAGACAAATAATAGAAAACGAAAAGTCGTGAATTCACGTCTATTAAGGCATAACTGTGCGAGGCCACTCGCAGCTGCGTAAGCTGGATAATAAGGTGACGCTAATAAAGTAATACCCGGCCCATATAACACACGGCCGACTAGGGAGCCGTAATCCAGCCGGATAAAGTCAACATTGTGCCTACGGAGAAACCGTCCTGGTTCTTGGTGGACAAATCGATCGGCAGGTTCTTCTGTTATATATGATCTATCTATATACGTATATATATATAGACTCTTAGTACTACACTACTATTTAGCTCGGCCACTGGATTATCTCTTCGCCTCCCGCACGAGGTACAATTTCCCCCATCCAGGAAAAGTACTTATCGTTATCGCACACACGTCTCCGATTCTGACCAATCCGATGTCCCGTGGCCTGCCGACCCACCCCCTCCATCTTCTCCTCCCTTTCAATCCTGCTACTCTCTAACCCTCGATCTCAAAGCTCGGAACCATACTTAGTCGGCCATCATGGACTTTTACTGGTAATCGATTACACCATGCGAAAGAAAATCCTACGTGTACATTCCATATAGATATTTTTTTCTTTTTCTTGCCACGAGATGATCGTCTAGGTTAAACTGTGTTATCTTGTCTGTGAATGATAAGACCTACGGTTGAAATATTGAAGAATGAATTTGCTCACCGGAGACTCACCGAGTAAGCTGGACTTAATCTCGGTCTTGTGCATCCCACTTGGTCCAGCTAGACTTCCGCCGCTCATCACCGAGTGATTCTTTGGTTTTCGCTTTCTCGTCTGGATTCCGTCCTTCTTCATGCTCAGCGGTCTGTTCACCTGGTAAACGAAAGAGAAATTATGATAATGTAAATAAAAATGATGAACAGAATTGTCAATTTCATCGACACTGATATTTACTTATATAAAGATGACAAAATGGCTGACAGGCAATTTTTTTCGGGCATGATCATTGAAATCGATGTCCCCCCCCCCTCCCTTTTTTTCGTTTCTCGCGAACACGGAAACTCACGTGGAGCTCCTATCGGCTGGTAAAAAAAAAAGAATTGATTCTAGATCAAGAAAACAAGATAAGCCGATACAAATTGATAAAGTTTACGTAACATGATTATATTTTGTCAATCAAAGGTATTTCAATATTAACCTCTGCTGTGGTGAATGGAAAGAATGTTTGAAAATCGGTAAACTTTATGATAATAAGAAGAAGGTGAAAATTAAGAAAATCCTTTAGACTAATTATAAACATCATTATGCAATGTTAATCTTGACCATTTTTTTTTGTATGTCAACCACGTTAAACACGATAAGATACAACTCGAAATCGGTATCTTAAACACAACAATGACTCTTGTTAAATGCTTTGCCGGCAGAAGGGAAGAAAAAAAATAAAATTACAAAAAATCTGTCGTAACAATAAATCGATAAGAGGCCTATTCTCTAATACGTTATTTAAATAATAAAAATAATTTATCCGCCCGACGAATGACGGGATAGAATTTTCTTTTAAATAACTCAAAAATTTGTCACGGTTCTTAAACAGTAAACTAGGAGCTTTAATTAAATTCTTTAATACGTCCATCACCACTGATCATTTGATAATCATCTAATTCTCTCAGGTACACATTTCAGTCATATACGTATAATTACGTGTCCTTATCGATGCCTGCCAACGTGCAGAAGAGCAGATAAGACAATTAAGACGTTCGACCCAAGATTAATATTAATTAAAAATGATTAACTCGAATGCCAGATGGCAGCACGATCACGAATGAAATCATCATGGATGAAATCGGGATGAGAATATTAATCCTTTCGATGCACGAACGATCGATCATCGATTGGCATTTCACCAAAGACTCTGGTACAATCATCAATTCCTCGAATCAGTCGGAGGTTAAATCAATGAAAAAAAAAAGAATTTCGAAAACTATGCATGGTTTCAAAATATTTTTTGTTTATACAGGTAAACGAAGCAATAGACACGAGGAGGGAGCAGATCGATTCTTATCGACTGTAGGATAAGATTAAAATGGGAGACAGTAAATTTTAGTATTAATTGGAGAGAAAAAATTTCTGACGAGTTTCATAATTTCCCATGTCCACGAGGATAAATCAATCGGTTGCATCGTTATCTAAATCAGCCTATAAAATGGCGCCGTCTGAACGATATCGCCGTCGAATTAACGAATGATCGATATCAAAGGTACGATTGAATGACAGTACCAATTCCAAGTAAAATCGGAATGGTCTTTCAAAATTTTTTTAAAATTATATTTAAAACAAAAAGAGAGAGAGGGGGGCGGAGAGCTACTTGTATAGTAAGAGTGAGATAGAAAGAGAAAGATAATCTTGTAGCGTAATGTACCAAGCGCCATAGGTGTGGTAGATGACTGTTTGTTTCTCCACGTACGTACGTTATACCGTATAAGACCGAGGCATGTGTATATCCCGAGGAAGGTGAAACGTTCCAAGAAGTCTCGGGACCATATAACTGTCCCAAGACGCAATGGGGCCTTGTTTGCCGTCTTTACTGAATTTGTTTTAACTTTGCAGGCTTTATTATTTCTCGACGACGAGGATGTGGTCTTCTTTCTTTTTTCTTCATTTTTCAAGTCTCTTGAAGGAACTGCGACAAAGATTCAAGGAATGAGGGAAGTCACGGAGACGGGAAGAATGAGTCCTTTCTTTAAAAAAATTAAAAAAAAAGTCACTACAAGGGACATGATCGTTATCTTGATTATCGTACCAGGTCGTATAGGCAGGATAGAGCCAAAGGTTATCTTGGGATAGATGCCATTGCGTGATATCACACCTGCGTGATAGCACATCTGACAATTAACAGATACCGGAAATGAGTTTTCAGGTTAATTGCTATTGAGAGAAAAAATAAATCTGGGACTTACATTGTGCAGCTTGAAGTAAAGACCGCAAGCATTGCATACTGGCTCTCCATTGTTATTTCTTCGCCACAGTGTAGTGTTGCTGGTTCTACAATTGGCACATTGCACGCCCGTCCTTCTGCCACCGGTCTGAAGATAAAAAGAGAGAGAAAAAAAGAAAGAAGAAATTAAAGAATCAAATAAAGTCGGGATTAACTTTTTCGCGCCAGTTATTAATCGAATTTCTAGGAAGCGCCGGCAGAGCTGATAAAGCTCAGATAAGAATCTCCTTACTAAAATATCAAAGTAATTTTCCAGGATGAGAAGGATGTAAATATATCGATGAAAAACAAAAAAAATTGTTAAAAACCCTATTAATATATGCGTATCCGTATCACAAACGATGATCCGAAGTACGAAAGCCGGAAGTCTCCTTAAAATTTTCAGTGTCTAACATCCGCCAGGCTGATAAGAATCATCTGGAGTGATTACGCGGTCTATAGGATTTAGCGAAGCACGTACAAATTAAGGATGACGGAATCCCCGGGTCGGACGTCTATTTGTGCGGCAATGAAGTAAAACGAAACTGGGAGTGCTCCAGGGAGAAGGAAACTAGAGCAAACAGCACCCACCCCGGTCCCGTAGTTATTATTTGTTCATCGTGAGATAACGCTCTTCTCTCTCAAGAGAGAGCACAAACATTACTTAATATCGAAGTCGTGTCGTGGTACGCAAGCCATCCATCGAGCCCTTATCAGGACAAATATCAATGGCCTCGTTTTTCTCGTGGTCGCATTTTTGTTGCTTGGACCATATGGATTTTCATTGGAAAATTTACGGCGGCGATGATCGGATTCCAAAAAGTCAATGAGTAAATCAATATTAATTACCGGTGCGACAGACTGCTTGGGTTTGGCGCATCTCATGGGCGGCCTGTTGACTCCGTTCATTTTACTGTAGAGACCGCAGGCGTTGCATAGATAATGTCCTGTGCCATCCCTTCTCCATAAGGGTGTCATGTTGGCAGCACAGTTGACGCATTCCTTGAGTTCGTTCGTTATGATTGGCCCTTCGAATCCTTCGTCCGCACCGGACGGCGGCAAGGTAGCCCAAGGAGAGGGTGGTCCGTTTCCACCCCCTGTGATACTGTATGTGCCCCCGGAGTAAAGCTGCATGTTCGCTGCGTCGCTGGCTGAAATTGCTGTTACGCCAGAGTAGCCTTGAACGTAGTCCAAGGATGGGGGTGGGGATTGGGCGCCAGTTGGCCAATATTGGTCACCGGTGGGTTTTACACATTGGTACATAGCTGTACCACTGCCGTAGAGGGTCACTTGAGATCCTGGTGATGCTGGTTGTTCGTAGTGAATGGATGCTGGTCTGCCACCCCCTAGAAGCGACGACGAAGTCAGGGTGGGATCACTTTTTATATAAACACTACCGGGGGAGTCGACCTGTCGAACGTAAAAAATTATTTCTTTGACATTGAATGAACAATTTTAACCACCACCCCCGTCTGACGTGTTTATAAATTTACCTCAGACACTCTGGAACCCGGTTGACTGCTTGTCGGATAAGTCAGGTACAAATCGCCAGATTTCGTGTAGCTGTAACTGGTTGCTGTTTGCTGGAAAGTATCGGCAGCCGATATATACTGAGTGTACTGAACTGGTTGAGACGGTGGTAGGGCGACTGTTTCCAAGGTGGTATATGTACTGGAACCCTTTATAGTTTCAGCAGCAGCAGCAGCTTCAGCATCATATTTAGCAGAGCCACCTCCACCGTCGGAGTAGCCAGCAGCAACGAGCTGTTGCTGGGTCGCCCTTATGCCGTCTACAGGAGGTGAATATGGCGGTGCTGGGGAATTCAGTTGGACGGTACCAGCTTGGGATACCATAGGGGAAGCTTCGTACTCATCGGCATGACCAGTTGGGGAACCCCGGAACCTGGGTGTATGATTGTTCTCGTGCGGGCTAAATCTTTGGTGAGGTTGAGCCTGCTGAGGACGTCGATGATCCTGCACTTGGATGTTTATGGAATGACTGTCTCTACGGACTTCCGGGTCCTCGGCGTAGACGTAGACACGCTCCACTTCCGCTCTTTCTGGTGCCAAAGTCTCGTACCTGTTAAACAAAATTTTTCTATGTACCAGAGACCGTCGCCGGAAGTCCTTATTGACTGTTCTCGGGAGACCCACCTAGGTGGTTCCTTGGCAGGTAGCGCAATTGTCGCTTCCGCAGCTTCGGATGTTTCAACTTGACTATCCTGTCCATTGGAATAAACCACGTGTTGCTGATCCACTGCGTGCTGCTGTTCCCTGGGACTTCCGCCATGAGAAATCTGTACGTAATGCTGTTCTTGTTCATGAATGACGTGCTGCTGTTGCTGTATAACTTGTTGAATGTTCGCAGCGACCGGACTTGGTTCGGGAGACTCTGGTTCAGGCTCGGCAAGGCTCTCCGTGATCTGTCCAGCCGTGGTGATGGTCCTGACGTGTCTCCTCGTGGTGATGACGCTCTGAGGACTTCCACAAGCTTGTTCCTCCGCAGTCTGCGGAACCTGGGGAGAGTTGTTTTCCGGTGGATGGCTGTCCCACTCGACCTTAATCTCCTGCTTGACCAAAGTCTCCTTCATGGTGTCCTAGAAAAAGAAATAGGTCGTCATCAGCATCGTCAACAAGAGACAGCAGCATCCATAACCATTTCCAAATGATCTTCCTCGAGGAAGTCTGACGTCTGTTTAGTCTGGACTAGGACCGGAAGTCAGCAGTCACTAGTTAGCGTTACAGCTCATTGGGACTTTTCACGGATAAGACATAAAAGTGTCTAGGTCGCTGATCGACAATCATCAGAGATGACTGTGTGAAACACTTTTGCTTTCGTCAGAGCACGGAGGTTGTTAACTGTTAATGTGAGATTAGTCATTCGTATAAGGATGAGCGCGTTGGTCTTCCTCTTGGGCACGCGACACAAACACATCTACGCGGAGGGACGTCTTTGTGCCGGGCGGCACACCTTGTACGTCTACAGAAAAAAATGTAAGACTGTTTGCCCGGTCCGCGTCACTTCCGCCCGGCAATGTCAAGTTTCGACTTCCGCCGGTGACCCGAAGAGCACGCGTCTCCGCGGATTCCTTTTTTTCTCGACATTCACGTTTCCGTCCAAGGGGGATGCGTGGGCTGATCGGAAATCCGGCTGATATTAGTATATATTGATATTGTGATATCGATAGTAACTTTTAGTAGCGACAAGATCGAAAATCACGTTATTTAGACAATCCTCAAAACCATTAGTTGTCTTGCATGCTATGAAAATGCAGAACGTTGATAATGGGCTTTAATTCGAGAAATTTATTGACCCACTTTAAAAAAAAAAGCTCTGAGGGTTTAAATTAAAAAACTAGAGCGATTGGTCCTCAAGATCATCCAAAGAAAAGTCACTGCTGAATGCAATAAAATAGAAAATCTATATTAAGAATATGCGAGCACACTAATAAAAAAAGCGCCTACGACCGTTCACTAAAGCAAACAGTGCAAATCCCAATGTTACATACATTGCTTATAACAATAACAATATAACAGGCAAATTGTAAAATTAAGAGAAAAGACCTTGCAATAAAACGATCATCATCAAAACCCAAATAAAGATGTCATCCAAAGAGCATACAAAACTGTGATACAAAAAACTATAAATGTTATATACATTGCTTATAATAATAACAATATAGCGGGCAAATTGTACAATTAAGAGAAAAGACCGTGTAATAAAACGATCACCATCAGAACTCAAATAAAGATGTCATCCAAAGAGCATACAAAACTGTCATACGTGAAAGCACCGCGACTGACAATGAGAGTTAAACGTCAAAAAGAAAAAGTAAACTACAAAATAATCCAATCGCATACGTTAATTGTTACCTCAGTAGCAGCGTGTCTCATTTGTCCCGCGTGCGTAGATAAAAAACGAACAATCACAAATATAGATCTCGGTTTGAAGTTTTAAAAGTCATCAAAGAAGCATCAAAAGTTTGAACACACTGGCGTATAAGACCAGAGACGTTATTCCTGTTGTACAGTAAATTTGTCAATTATTTTTCCACGCTCACTGTCACGTAAATATGTTTTCGTAGAGGCGACTGGAAGCCCGACGCAAGATGAAGAGATAATACCTCCAGGATGCGGTGCGAGCGAGAATCAGATTCGAACTGAAGTCTAAAGCGAGTAACTAACGTGGAGGTGGTGGTTGATGGAGGCGCAGGAGGAAGAGCCATGTCGCGTGTCTAGCAGCCCCCGCTTCTTTTGCTCCCATGAAGTGGCACGCACCTGAACAGTTCGTATACTCGGCCGAAGTCGTGTCAGCGGACAGCCCGAAGTCTAAATGGAAGTTGAGAGTAAGAATGATCAGTCATTGGCCGGCCCCTAACGTCTCATTGGTCAGACACTTTTCTTCCATCGTAACACAATTGATGTCGACTCTTGACAAAACGCCAGCGATACACTGTTGAACATGGATATTCGCCAGACAGTAGCAGATCTCCATTCCAGATCAAAGTCTAGTGTAGAATTCTTTACACACGTCAGATAACCTAACCTAATAAACCTAACCTAATAAACACGCCTGTCACTTTTATACAGCTTTCACATAGCTGTCCGTCTAACGACAGAGAATTCACGCAGTCGAGATATAACCCTAAAAACAAAAGACGTCTTTACGCGGCGGCACTAGGCAGCGAGAGTACTACGCGAAGCAAGGAAACGACTTACGGTTTAAAATTTGACGTCAGAAATTTTGTTCTAATAAAAATGTCATTGTCTTGTGTAATGTTGCGTGTATAATTATTCTCGATATTGTTACCGGTGCCTGAGTATTTTTTCTTTATGATTTTTACACCGAGTCAAGTTAAAATTTGTACTGACGCAAGCAGTCTTACCGTGCTGGGTTCGCGCGTTAAAACGTACAACGTAGATGAACGATAGAAAAATGTATGCAGCGCGTGTAGAATTTTTTCCAATCTAAATTTTTTTATTTTCGAAAGAGATCGACGGGAGAGGATTAGGGGAAAAAAGAAGGAAAGTTGTAACGCTTCTCCTGACGGAGGGGTCCGGTGTTTGTTCTTTGATAAGACTTGCGACCAGGCTTCCAAGAGATAACGCGTCGTGCTGGCGGCCATTACAACCTCGCCATTTTGTATCCCTGGCTACAAGGTTGACTTTCGTCTCGAGGGATGATGATTCATCGATTTATTAGGCGCGTCCGAGTGCGCAAACAACTTTGTCGCACGTAACGCGAAATGAGAACGAATCCCGATCCTAGGCGTCCTTCTACGCTCTGATTCACTTTACAAGCCGTGCGTCATCGAGGAGAAAATTCAGTGATAACTAGTTTCGCAAGGGGTAGGTCTTTCCATGAAAATTTCCCTTTACGTATATCTTACGTCATTTTGGTCAAATGACTGTCCAATATTGACAACGACGAGTACAAATCTTCTTCGTGTCTGACTACGCAAAATTCGAGGGACAATATTTCTTTTATTTACATATAAATATATCTAACAATTTATCAGCGATTAATATTCCATTAAGATTTATCAATCTTTTGAGATTTCAAACTCATGAAAAAAATCCACTAATACTTTTGCGACAAACGAAGCAATACGAAGGTAATACAAATTGCGCTAAATTAAATTACGCTAGTAAGGTCGAGACATTTTTTTATTTTACCATTACGTAAAATCTTGTCAATAGTCCATTTTCATTTTCGATATCAGCGATCTGTCGAAATGATTGACTAGGACTCGATCCATCTCACAACTCGCTTGATGCTACTATGACGACACTCGTACCTCGTGAAATGTTTCTCTTGGAAAAATGATAAAGTTAATTGAAATTTCGTAAGATACATGATAGGTAGTAGACACGTCGACAAGTAGTCAATTGCTCATCGATTAGTCTGTTAACAGATAAACAATCGATATTGTCATTTAATAAAATGATACAATAACTTTTTTGTAAATATTCCAAATCTTTACAAAAAAAGAAACCATTATGAATTTGGCTTTTTCAGCTTCAATATCCAGCTGGACTAATCGGATAGAATATTAAAAATTGTTCAGTCTGTCATAATTTCAGATATAAAATGGCGCCCTGCTTCCATATAGAATACACATGCACTCAGTCTCAAAATATTAAGTAAAGGATGGATGACAAGACCCTTTATGGTATTTGCAATTGGATAAGAAAGTTTCAATGGAAACCAACATCCATTCCCCATGAAGATGGATACAGAAGATGGTAACAAGGTGAAGTTAGCCATTTAATGCTTGAGAGAGGTTAAAGTCTTAGGGGTCACCGTACCGAAGAACGAAGGCTACAGGAGTCTTCACAAGATAGGAGGGCTGATACCGACGATAGGGAGAGCGTTGTCAAAATAAACCACACTATCGCGATTTATCTCGTTTCCCATGATAATAAGAGATAAAACTGCATCATTACATTAGCTAGTATCAGCTAAAATGATAATTTCAGTCGCCGTGGCCGCCAGGAACGCGTAGGGCTGTTCTTGCGATTGTTCCTCCCTGTCCAGTTAAACAGCAAGCAGGATTCCCTCGAGTCCAAGACGCGAGACGCCATTTTAATCGGAGTGACTGATCGAGTGAAAGAGATGCTGGATACATAGCAATCACCCGGTGAACTTCCCTCGGATCGTGAAGTGTCAGAAATGAAGTGCTGAATGGGCCAAGAAAAAAATCAACAAAAAGAAGCAAAAAATCAGATTTCAAAAAAAATCCATGATTTTTTAAAACTCAAAAAAGTGTTAAAAAAACTTTTTTTAATATCCTAACCTAGAATCAAATATTATCTTCATGACAGTGTGTGTGTGTGTCTGCGTACCGACTCATCCATTAATCCCCAGCGACATACTCATTTACAAAAGGATTATTCGCCGCCCGACCCCACATGCCGTCTCGATGAAAATGATTATTGGCGACGAAAAAAAACTGCAGGGTGAGGGAGTAAAAAAAAAAAGCCGTAGCGATCGACTCAAGTGGCTTGCGTCATCGCTCGACTCGATTCTAGCCGCCATTTTATCGGCTCAGAATCTTTATCGAATGGCGAACACGGCACGTAGCCTCAAGATCGCCGCGTTGCGATATCGCACGCAGGATCTACACGATTTAATTTTTTTTTTTTCTTTTACGACCAACGTCAAAGCCCACGTCTCAGATATCTGCGTCAGCCACTCGAGGAAGCGTCCATTTAAAAAGAAAAAAAAAAGAGGACATACAAGAAAAAGTCCAATGATGACCGATGGCATTAATTTCTCTTTCTGTCGCGCGATTGAGGATTTAAAAAGATTCAAACGTACCAACGGTCGTTCGTTTCTTGGAAACGAAGCCTCTCGCTCCGAGTGCCAATGGTTTCTTAGATCGTTCTTTAACGTTTCCATGAATTTTCAAGCCAAGTCATCGTCATCACGATGGTTTACGATATTTCATAAAGATTCATCGTGTAATCATCTAAATTTACGACGTCGCCGTAGCTCTTACACGCCAGACACGCAATTAACGTTACCAACGTACCTGACAAATAAACGTTCTTATATTCTTGTCGCGAATAACGACAAACGCCGCCATTGTTGCCGACTAAGCGTCTTGTTGTCTTGTAAAACCTTAAGTAAATCCTGATACTATTAGTTGCTAAGCGCGATGGCGGCTTTCGTAGACGAAACTGTCCTTGCGGGAGCGAGAGAGAAAACGAAGATGGACGAAAAACGTTAATTTAAATTTGAACAATTACAATGTCACATAAAAATTCTTTAATCATGCCAAATCATCGTACACAGATCATTGTCACTGACTCGAGTCATACATTTTATTAAATTTGACAACTTGCAATTTTTTATTTGATAAATTATTTTTTGCTATAAACTTTTTTTATCACATAATTTTAAGGGTTATCGCGATTTGGCATTGTCCGTGACCAAGAGAACGTCTTAGAGATCACTCTGGTTCGAGCTGTTCTTGAAATGGACGCGAACGCGTCCCGACGCTATGGAAACGCGTCTCTTCTCGTGGGGTCTGTCCACGGGCCCAAGAATTAGCGTACGACAAACAGTATTATCACCATTGTCTGATATTATTCCCATTATCTTATATGTACAGCGGCTATGTGCTTAATGATTAATAAAATATTATCTACATCAGGGGTATCTTCCTGGCGACGGATAGTTTCGTATCAGACGCGGTGTGAGCACCAATTCTGTCATTTCGTGAGAATCCGACGGTACGCGCGAACTACGTATACGAATCGTCGGGATTTGCGAACGCGACGAATAACGTGACACCGTGTTGCAGGACGCAGTGAGTACCACTAGAATCATACTTTGAGAAAGAAGAAACCAAAAGACAAGAAAGAAGTGCAACAAAAGCTGAAAAGAAATCGTTAACCTCAAAAAAAATCATGGTAAGTTCCAGCCCATCGATGACAGAGTTTACGCATACGTGCCATAGATCATGCCCGAGATTCGAATTCGAAACAGGTACTCGAAAAAGAAATTAAATGTTAAAAAGATAAATCAAGCAGCAGCATGTGCGCAACGTAGAAATCGAACGTCCCGAATGCCGCGTTGGATCAAAATAAAGCAGCGTTAACAGTGCTCCCGAACGTTTTCAACGAAACATTCGTGCGCGCGTATGTACACACATTCTGTCTTTTCATAATCCAGAAATAATACGCACGTGCGTCCGTGAAAACGTGTGCCGTAAGGCTGAGAGCGATGAGAACAGACTAGCGGCGATGGCGGCAGGGATTTTTAAAAGGGCGTTGAGCGACGATCGAGGACAGACACACGAATTTACCTAATTAAGCCAAAAAACCGTTTAACGACTTAACCTGGCATTTAATCGGTGATCGCGCAGGCAGAGACTCTATCGACAAGTAATTAATGTCGAGTAAAAGTGAACGTGCGGCGTGCATCTTCGAAGAGATGAAAACAATTGTGGCCCGGAGATAGATGGAACGTCTGTGGGACCTGATTCCCAGTTAAGTGGTTAAATATATGGGGAAAAATAATAATATGATAAACTTACGTCTCGTCTGTTCGGAGCGTGTAGAAAACGACGTCAGAGCGAATCTTCAATTGAGTGCGAGTGACAGTGTGGTGTTTGTGGGAATGTGTGCTTGACACAGGTGTTCGAGGTGTGAAGCAGCAGCACTGCTGCCGCCTGGTAGCGCAACTACGAAGCGATTTGATGCAAGAGCCCGTCAAATATTGACTGACGATTACCGAGGGAACGTTGATGGTTTGTGTTAGGCAGCCATCTTGGTTTATGGGTGCCCCTCCTAGGCGCGGATACCAAACTAAATAGCGCGGGTAACCCTGATGCACCCTTATCGTAGCCGATCGAACATCCCCCTCTGGAACTTTATAACCAAGTGACGAATAGAGGGATGGAGGGGGAGGGATAAAATTTAACATGTATTTACAGATTCCCGACGCCATCATGGAAATTCTTCTGGCCCTGCATTCATGTCACTGATTGCAGCATCCACCGTATACAAAAACCCGTGGACAGATGCTCGTGAGGTCTCCCGTCTCGTTCTTCCTTACCCGCGGATTCGAATCTGCTTCGATTCAATTCGAATCTGCAATTGCGAGAGCGACCGTAGCCCAGTGGGTACTGTCGCGGATTTCTAACCGGAAGAGCCGGTGTTCGCGTCTCAGGTTTCACACGAACAAATTCTCTCACCAAATGCGATTTCTCGTCACAGTTAACTTATACGAATTTAACTGACGAAACTGTTCCGACTGGAAATCCAAAGTCTGCAGGTCCTCGCACTTGTCTGTATGAGGTCTCGCGTGGTACCGATATTAATATCTGTTAATTACTAGTGCATTAACCCACTAGGGATAAAACGATAAGAAAATGAAAGTAAAGGACTCTGCCGTTATGGGGGCGACCATAGCTCAATGGAATGCTGTCACGTACTTCCGATCGGAAGTATTCAGACTTCACGTTCTACTGCTACAAGCATATTTACCGATGGATTTTTCGCAGACCCAAGTAACCGAACTGGCAATGAAATTCTTCGGGTCCTCACACGTGTCTCTATAAGGTCTTTTCTCATCGGGTACATCGACAACTTCTAGAAACTACTTCCGATTGAATTGGACCGAGTTGTACGTTAAATCCATTGGAAAGGAAAAAAAGGGAATCTGCCGTCAGGTAGCAACTTGCGTTTGTTTGTCCCGGGTTATTTTTACACGGTGAAAAAAAAACGGTAGAAGCTTACTCTCGACGATGCTTACCATGGGCTAGTTTACTTTGGATGTTAGTATGCGAAGTATAGTCGAGGCTCTCTTATCATGGGGTGTTGTCATGGTTACAGAGCACACACGGGATCTGTACTGATAAAGCGGTCAGGTGAGATATTTTCACGAGGCAAAAGCCCCCAACTTGCATTATTACATTGGATTATAGGTTAAAGCGTCGCTTGCGTATGAAACTGAAGCGGGAAAAAAGAAAGTGTGTTACGCGATCGTCCTATCACCCCATGTACAAGAGTAAAACGACGTAATTGCGAGATCTCAAGATGGCCGCCGTGCGAGGTACCGGCGTTTCAGTAAGAGATGTATCTACTTTTAAATATCCCGTTTTATTTTAAAAATAACTCATGACTCGATACAACACTCGTAAAATATATTATATCAAATATATTAACGTAGTCGCAAGCTTGGTATGCAATTCTTTACTGGAAAAAACAAGAGATAAACGACGGATATCACCCTTTTGATACTTTTCTTTTCGGTTTCTTTCTTTCATTGTTTCTTGCCATTACTACTCGACACTCCTCGCGCATTAGCGTGTTCGTTTCACTGACTTCTGCTACTTCATTCGTTCTATCCTTTTATTGTATTTCAAGTTTCGTTATGATTTCTTTACTCAATTATTCACACTACGTCACGCACCTTAAATTTACCATAATTCTATGAACTACAAGGGGCATCCAGTATGCTGGACAATTTACTTATTTCCTAGACACATCTTATGCCTGAGATTAACAACTAATTATTTTCTTGGACATATATGTATATATGTGTGTGAAAATTGTAATATCTTTAATTAGGCCTAAATTAACAGTAACGGTTCTAAGAGCTCCAGTAGAGCCATATCCGATATACATGATAATTAATGCGATCTATTTACAAAGATAATTATTATTGCAATTTGGTATCTTTAATTAATTAATTGCAGGAGCTGGTAATAAAAGTCGTCTTTGGTAATGAAGAGAAGAAACGTGTTTTTTTTGCTTTCATTTTTTTTTTCCTTTCCTGCTAATCGTGCACCTTCGTCGGCGAGTCCTTAAGCATTTATATCCTGACAAATATTTACAAGAACGGGTCCATTCATCAATTTCCCTTCAACGTCCTCTCACGAATGAATATTCCATTCGCGACTGATGAACGCTGATCAATCAATAAGATTCGTGTCAACAACATCAACGCTTGCCGGCTGCAAATTGCTCGAGCCTAGTATAATATTAGGATGTACGTGCATCCTATCGATACGGAATGATTAAACTATTTTGTCTTTTTTTTATGCACTTTAACGCATCTACATAGGCAGTATACCCTATGTACTTGCTCAATTAATTTGGCGAAAGTTCTTAAGGTCTAATAAGCGTTACGAGCTTGACAGCGCGTAAACAGGTAATTATGTAAATATCGTAAAATCGCGAGGAACGCCGATAGGTCTGGCATTGAAAAAAAAAGAACCCATCGGAAAATTTCAAAGGAAATCGACCAATCCATGACTCGCAGAGAAGAATTAAGCGAATCGATCCTAATCGAAAGATCTAAAGATTTACAAAAACGTATTCCATCCTCGCGAAAATTCTTATTCGCGAAAGAGAATGTCTCAGTCTCGGAATTAATAAAATAAGAGATTACGCGCAGCGCAAATAACGATGCTTGCATATGTGTCTCACGTTAATTACGTCTAAAAGCTAGGAATAAAAAATAATTCGCACGATCAAGATCTCGCTCCAAAGGCGTCCCCCGAGTCTGATATCTCGAGGAGAACCGACGCCATTGCAGGCGACCAGCAGTCAACGAGTACAGCAATGGGAAAGACGTGAGAAAATCCGCTTAATCGATCAATTACGCCGTGCCCAGTCGAGGCGTCGCTTAATTTACCGTTCTTATCGAGCGAATAGCCTCGCTCTTAGAAAAAGAAATAAAAATAATGATACATGCACACACGAACGAATGATAGCGTCGCAAGAGATACAAATAGATCTTTAGACTTGGCCGTTGTCGGCGAGCGCCGCCAGTTGGCAGCACCGTACGTGTCCTAATGCCCACGTACGTACCTGGCAACCTCATCCATGTGCACGTACTCGCGATCCTTGTACAGTCAAGTTGTACGTTAAGAGAGAAAAAAAAAACCAAATGGTAAGTCCTATTTACAATAACTGGCCATGGTCCATTTTTTTTTGGATTATGCACATAGAGCCAAAAAAGTAACTATGCACCGAATCCACTCAAGTATTATGTACACAATTGATATACATATATTATTATGTGTTAGGCAGGCCGCTATTCGAAGAGCGAAGAAGAATGGTCCCGGGAAAGCTCATACCAGCGAGATCACACGGAGGATGGGTCCACGTTCATCGGGATTCTCTCATCCTTGGATCATTCGCTAATACGACATCCTTAGGACGATATCGATACCACGGTGGGTCTCTCCAGGTGACTGTTGTCCAGCATGATCTTATTACTAGCATGACTGGGTGACGAGTTTCCCAGGGTGACGATGTGGGACGACGTCAGCTGATGATGATCCGGAGAATGTCCAGCGGATACCACCACCGGCGAACGAGTGGTGCAAGGTGGAGATGGATATTCGACCTTTGGCGAATGGCCTTCGATGAGATGCTGATGCTGATGCTGTTGCTGAGGATGCCAGCAGGGGTAGACTGATAATGAAAGTAACGAAAAAATTTCTTTTACTTGGTACATACGTTTTTAAATAATTCAACGAACGTTAAAATTCTTTCATCGTCCATCCAACCAACCTGGTTCCAGCTTCAGACTGTTGTTGTTGTTGTTGTTGTTGTGATTGATAGAGCACGGAGCAACTGGTCCAGATATCGGAGTGTCGGACGACTTCGTGCCACCCTTGGGTTTTCGCTTGCGGGTCTGAATGCTATCCTTCTTCATGGCAAGAGGCCTGTTAACCCCGTGAAGCTTGAAGTACAATCCGCAGGCGTTGCACACGGGTTCGCCGCACGTGTTCCGACGCCACAAGGACGTCGTCGTCGTCTGGCAGTTACTGCAAGAGAGACCTACGCGCCTCGAAGCCGACTGCGGAAAGACAAGATAATTAATATATTTGTATATCATGTACGCTTGCTTAACATTTTTATCGATACTATTTGTTTTTTTATTCTCATAGGACAAAACGATCGATCAGACCGCCGAGCAATCGTCTCGGACGAAACTCATCAGACTCAATGAAAAGGATGTGCGTGACTTCTATAAAGCGTTTGATAGTTCTCTCTCGAAACCAGAAAATTCATTTGAACTACAAATACAGTATTGACCAAATATTTTATATGAATTTCAAAAAAAAAAAAAACTTCTTGCACAGATAAGTAACTGGAGCAACCGGTGGTGTAATTTAAGAATAAGAATGTGTACTGCTGTCATTAATTTCAAAAAAGGGTTCTACCCTAAATAAGCTTATTTGTTCATCTAGTAGTCAATGTATCGATGACGAAGCAGATTGCTCATGAAAATGATTCTTTTTTTTCAAAAAAAATATATGAAAACACCAAGCAGGGAGCTTGCGTTGCAAAAGTCACGTATAATCTTTTCTCTATGATACGTTTACTCGCAACAGAATCCCACAGAGATACCGATGCGTTCCATACTTGTTTTCTGTGCAAGATCATTGAAGCAATGGACCAGTGTCAAGCAGAAGGCATCCGTCGCGAAGTCACACGCTCGTCTGTAAAACTCATTAAGACAAAATTTACATTAAGATGAGCTCCGTATTACCGAGACGAGGCTGGGCGTGATTTCGGGAAGGACAGTGGTTACCATGGGTATAGTGGCACCTCAAGCTACGAGAGAATATCTACAGATAGTTCGTTGTTAAACGATCGACTACTGGCAAAGGGAGAATTTCCTAGATCGAGTGAAGAAGAAATGATGAAGATAACCAATCGCTAGAAGATAACGGATCAATGATGTAAATATAAAAAATAGTCAAATCAACGATACACGGTCTAGCGATGGGTTTTCATTTCAGAGGATGCAGTTAGGACTCAGACAATATACCCGGTGTCCTGAAATTTCAATTTTTTTTTTATATATTCATCAACATCAACCGATCGTCTTCAGGCACCATTTTCCTACCCCTTGGTAACACTGATCGAACCATGAATTTTCTTGCGCAGAAATTCCATCATCGACGGCAAGTCCTAACTGCTCCGCCATGAATAATGTTGGGATAACAAGAGAAGGATAACGAAGGTTATGGAACGTCGAGAAGAAGATGAAGAAGAAGAGAAAAGATGATAACGTAAACAAGTGTGAGGATAGTAACGTGAAAAGTTACATTGTGATACGGATGGGAGAGAGCGAAAGAGAGAGAGAGAGATAGATAGATATAAAGAGTTAGAGCGAAGTAAAAGGAGAAGAGAGCGAGAGAAAATAAAAGAAAATGCTGATTTTGAGGGGGGGGGGGCGGTGGTGACACCTACCAAACGGCGGTTCGATTTCTCCTCGACGACGCGACGGACGCCACTATACCCATAGATGCCTTTGTAGAAATCGCCCTGGTCCGCCACTGAAACAGACAGGAGTCCAAACGTTAAGGGTAATCCACGAAAGCAGATGCGCGTTCACGTTAGAGAAAAAAAAGAACAAAAAAAAACGGTGCATCGACGACAACGACGACGATCGCTTTAGTCGTCCCGTTGCGCGTGGAACGACAAAAGAGATCAAGTACAGAATAGAAGAAGAGAAGGAACAAAAAAAAATCGTTCAAGTTCATTCAGCAGCAACAACAGAAAAAAAAAGGTTCATTCGCAACAATCGTAATAAAGGCGGTTACGAAGGGCAACACCATGGGCGAATTTCCACATAGGCTCCTGGTCGCCACTGGAGGCATTTCTAGCCCGAAGGTCAAGCACTCCACTGTTACGTTTATGCAAAGAAAAATAATAATTACAAAATATATGTATGTATATGTATGTTTTTCAATAATAAAATATAAAATTAATCGTGTCTCTTTTTTTAAAAAAAAAATGTTTCTTTACAATCAAACAGCTCCTAATATCTGTTTGTCGTACAATAGAGTGCAGGACCAGGGCCGGATCATTGCTCCCTTGCTTACCAGGCGCCGTGGTTGTTTGACTAGAGGACGATTCATGCCGTTCATCTTGTGGTAGAGTCCGCAGGCGTTGCAGAGGTAATGGCCGGTCCCGTCCCTTCGCCATAACGGCGTGGAAATTGCACCGCAGTTCACGCACTCTCTGCCCTCCGTAAAGTACTCCGCTTCGATGTTGTGCACTGTTTGGTACATGCGATTTTACCATATTTATATCTATGCCAGGCGCCATCTGTTAGTACTTTGGTGAACTACGCGACAGCGCCACATGAGGAGGCACATGGATCCTTGGCTCGCGCTCACAGGGAAATCAATGGTAATTAAACAAAAAGAAAAAGAAGGTGGCTGGGAAAGAAATCGGAGCGTTCGTTTGCATGTTAATATTATACGTGAGCCAAGTGGTATGACCTTGGAGTGCACCTCTCGTGGAGGATCGGGGGACTTTTCCATCGTGTGGCGCCGTCATTCTCGTTCGTGACGATTGAGCAATTTGAGAGCTCGTCGCTTGTTGACGAGCTGGCGTCAAAGAAGCTGATACAATTTTGGCGAATTTACCAAAGACTCGTTTAAAGAACATTGAACGTCACACTTTCCTTTTCCAATCGCCAACATAACCTCACACCCCATATATTCTTCATTGTATTTTTTATCCGCTAATAATAACCTATACCCAAGAATCCCTCGTGCGAGGTAACTGCGACGTGACGTAATGGACTTTTTTTTTTCTTTTCTTCCCCTCCCTACCGTCAAAGCTGATATCAGTGGCCTCCTTAACGTGTTAGCTGGAATAATTGTTAGGTTGGTTTACCACCTTTTTTTTTCCCATTCCCACAATACAGCGTGCATACGTGACAATGAATATGCATGAATGGGATACACGGTAAGAGTACGAAAAATAAAGCAAAAAGCATCGAGAAAAGTCTCGGAGCTGTTTGTATGCGAGATTTGTCGATTTTTCGAAAGCCAAGAGTTTACCCCCGTGCTGGTCTCGAAAAAAAAAAATTTTAATATCCCTCAACCACCGCAGGTATATTATCAAATTTTTTCTTCGACTACGAATCAGAGATATAAACAACCTGAGGCGTCGCGACGTCGCTCATTTATTTTTTAACGACCAGCCCTCACTGTCAGACGGACGACTAAGCGTTTCCTGATTGCTTTTCAGAATTTTGTCGTGAACCGGGTCAACCTGACGAGCCTCAACCTGGTACTTCCGGTTGACTTATCTTTGTGAGGTATTCTCTTAAAAATTTCGAGTCAAATTCAAGGTCGTCCCAGCCTCCTCCAATGGAAATTGCCGAAATCCATCGACTCTGAACTAAACAATAAGTCAAGTAAAAAAAAAAGGCAAGACGCCCACGAACAAACGTCAAGCTGAACGGAGAAGAAAGGAAGAGGGAGTACGAGCAGGCGGACATGGCGTTATCAGGGTTTCCGGCGTTATCGATAATAACGAGGGCAAACGTTACCCTCGCCAAGTTCTTAATTAAGCATTCCACGTGCATCACCTGACCAAAAACATCTCATTGAAAAAACTGGATTCTCTAAAAAAAATATATATATACACACGTCCTAAATGACACTCGAAGCGGAAAAAAAACTAATTTCTAAATAGTTTGAAAATCCCACATAAATTCCTCGTTAGCTTTACGCGGCTTCTCTTGTACACAAGGAAAGTTTTGCCAGTAACGTCATATCCGTGTCTATATGTAAGACGCGTATATATTATATATACGATTATGTACGTGTACAGGGATGCTAGAAGGAAAGTACAGTGCCGTTATCGCTGCTATCAAACTTCAATTATATCAAAGCCCAGGTAACGTAATATTGAACGGAGTGCATGGGGACGAGTGTGTGTACATGCATACATATATATGGCCCATGGCTTCGTATTACTCGGAGAGGAAGCGCCAAGAAGGACGAAGAGGTCAGCCGAGTCCGTTGGCAGAGTTCAGGACTGGGAAGCAATCGGATATTATATAAGCAAAGAGAGATGTTGCTGATGCAGATTTGAGTCGAGGTTCGCGTGGCACCATGGTTCAGGTTGCGCTCCCGCGTCTTTACGACGCCATCAGTGAATCGCCATGGGATTTCAAAAGGGAACAACGGAATGTGCAAGTCGTGCATATACGATACGCCGTTCGCATCCTTCCATTGAGCTCTGCCCGGGCGAAGAAGAGCCGGCAGCCGATACAGATCATCGGCGGGAAATTCGAATTTAATCGAAAGCGTGAAAATCGTCGATGATACTTGAGACAATATTTCCTAATGTCACGGAAAGAAAAAATAACATTAAATCACAATAAAGAAATATTCGCAATCGGTCTATCCGCGTGGCAACCAAGGGTAATCGCACCGTACTCCTGTACAGAAGGCACAAGTGAGAGTTAGCTACGTCCAGCTGTACGTTTCTTCTAATCTACTGGCCGAGGCTGCTTTATTTTCTTCGGTCTCCTTGCTGCTGCTAGCATTGGCGTATACAGATTTCCCATGAAGTCGACCCAGACCGATCGGGATTTAAAACGTGAAGTTGGCAAGTGCCGATTGCCTTCAGCTTTTACGATTCACGGCGGACTTCACGCTGCGGATTTGAAATTAACGACCGTCCCAGTGCGCATGCGCACGAGTTCTCGATCGGCGCAAGACTCTCGGCGATGCTCAACGCGCTGCGAGTCATTCTTTTTTCTTTTAATCGAGATACTAATGACGAAGCTGGGATTGATTCGTAAGGGAAAGTTTGTTAACGGATTCTTTTTTCTTAACGTACGTATATATTCTATATGTCAAGTCGATGAAACAGGGTCGACGCGGCGCCGCAAAGTGAACTGATTAATTTAGGACCGGCCACGTGGTACGGTTCTCAGGATGATGCATGACAGCGCTCCTATACCTTAATACGAAAGTGTCAGAGGCTCCTGCAGGGTGTCTGGTCGGTTAAAGTTATATTCTACGAGCGTAGCGCCGCCGTACAGAAACACTCGAGTGGCCGCGGTATGTTAAAAGGCCCCGGCGTTGCGTTCCTGGCCGCTGCCAGTTAGGTCAGGTCGAAAGTATAGGATGTAGCATGTGTAACCGCAGCCCGACTAGCGCTGAAGAACCACTTAAACAGACTTTTTCAAACTTTCCTCGTCCGCCTACGCGAGGATGGTTTTAAAGTACGAAAACGTTAAGAAAATAATACAGGGGAGAAAGATCGTTAAAAAATATTTTTCTTTCAATTTTTCCCCACTGACAATTTTCAGTGCCCTCTCACCGCTGATACCAAAGTCAAATTTCATTTTCAAAATATTCCACCACGCGTGGTCTCCTCGATTAATTGCTGGGTTCACACGAGACAGACTAATTTTTTTTTGTTTTTTGAAAAAAATTAACCACTTGACTCGAGCATGAGAACGACCCGGAAGATCTCCAGTCTAAGATTTCTTAGATGGGGATGTACTAAACTGAGTGCGTATATACCCTGTGTACACATAACTAAAGATATGCTGAATTGAAAAAAGAATTTCGGCCAAGATACAGATTTCCATTTAGAATAACAAGATTTCCTGTACCACAGTGTAATGTAGATCTCTCCTTGCGGAACTTACGAAAAATCTGCTTGCGTATTTCGGCGATTACCTCAAAGATAAAGAATTTTTTAATTTACTTATAACAGATCAATGTACGTCAAGTCGAAAGGTTGTTGATCACTCGCCATGGCATCTTCGAAATGCGTCGCGTGATTGAGTCGTTAATTATTTATCGATGCAAGGAGAAATGGAGAAATGATTATTTAAAAAAAAAAATTACTCAAAACGTCAACGATACACGAGTCAGCGTAATGATCGTCAATTTATCGCACGACCGGTCGACCGGCTAAAACTCGAGGATCAACGGGGTCATCGATACATAGTTACGCAATCGGTATGTAAAGTTATTAAATTCGTATTATCGATATACTCATTAAAAAAATTATAGTATACAGCTTTGAAAATAAAAATAAAGTCATCCCAGCTGCTAAAACCCTTATATCTATTTATGGGGGTCACTGTAGGCTCTGATAGGGCATTGCAAGGTTGTCAGCTTGAATTTTTCTTTCTTTTCACATTAAAATTTTTTAACCGCGACTCAGACACGTAAAATTAAGATTACATAAGGATCAATCTGAACCCTTGTTTAAGATACTTTGTGTAATATTGATATCATCCCTGGACGTTCGATTAGATACTTGAGTGCTATCCAATGAAATACTGAATTTATCGTAAGCGCTCGTTTCGAATAGATAGGAGCTCTATCGTCTGTCGAAGCCACAACTTGATTACACCTACAAATTGGTCTAGGTCAGGGACTCCGTATTAACGGCTCTAATCTGCGCGAAAGACGGGAGACCATTCGGGTCCAGGTGAAGAGACCAAATAGATTTATGAAAATTTAATCTGGAGATTTGAGGTCAAGGAGGATAAAACTTTGTCACGTGGTATGATTATGGAGAAAAAAAATGACAAGGAATGAATGTATATGAGTGACAAAGAAAAAAAATATTATCGAAATTTAGTAAAAATCTTGTAATTTAAAACGGAAATTGGCGAAGAAAAAAATTACGTATCGGAGCAGCCGATGGTATCAGTGACGCATGTGACGAAAGTCTTACTTGGAAATGGAGATAAATTTTTGCGAATTCTTGAGAAATACCAAATCTACGCCGAATTCCTTGCTTTCGATGGAGCGCATCGAATTCGTCATTTTGCAAAGAGACGCGGGGATAAAGTATCGAAAGATAAAATAAGAAAACACACAAAATCTCGAAAATTCATATCGCATGCTTAAACGAGTTAACAGATTGCTTGGCTGAAGTCGCTGACCTTGCACCTCGACAAGATCTTTCGACTAACGAGATTGTCCAAGTGCAAGAGCAACGTGGAAACAGGCGAACGAGGAAGAGACGAAACTACGGCTTAGAAGAAAAAAATTATTAGATAACAAAAAACTGTAAAAATCATAAAAATCAAAAATGTCATGAATCATTCGCGACGATCTTTCACGCCTTAAGATTCCTCCTATTTTTTTTCCGTCTTCTCGTCAACCTTAAAAAAAAACCAGTCAAAACCCAGCCCAGAAACCTAGAGAGATCTCCGTCCCCGGTAACAAGAGCCGGGGTGTAACGCGAAGCCACTAAACATTTTTTTGTCAACCCCCAACTAATTTACTGCGAGCGCCGAATTAGTTACAACTTTGTGACTATAGTTGCACGCTTCTTGGACAATTTCACCCTAAAATATACGACGGTAGGGAATCCCTTTTTTTTTACTCCCTTATATCCAAGCCCCCCCGCCACCCCTTAAAGATCCCAAAAACACAACAGACCCCAGCACACGATTAATGATCTCGTAGGACACCCTCAAAGAGTCATAACTTTTGTCAAGAACGGATAAATTCAATTCGATTGTGTATAAATTCAAAAAGAAAAAAGCTTCTCAAAATTCCCCGAAAAATGACAATAACAGTATAAGATATCCAAAAGGGATAAAACCGCGTGAGACAAAAATTCCACAAGATCTCGCTCGCTCATCCCTTCCTGCTTTTTCTCCCTTCCTCCCCCTCCCCTCCCCCCACCCCCCTTCCCCCACTCGCCTACGGTCCTCGAGTTGCATTATAGTGCCTGGAGGTTTAATCGGTACCGTTTGAAAACGCCCTCGAGAACCAGGCCTTACCATAACTAATAACCCAAGCAAAGTCTGCTCTCGCTCAAAATCCCATCATCCAAAAAAAAAAGGAGCCGTGAGTGTGCCCACAGTAAGATCAGCTTTGACAGTTTCCACGCACGCACGTAACCTTAAAAAGTCTGGTAACCCAGTAACCTCTCACGAGGTCCAAAAGGTTCTCTTAGCGCCATCGAAAAGCCCTGAGCTTGAATCCCATTAAAAAAAAAAGTCCCACAAAGTATACCGTCACGCCATTAGGATGTCCGAGGTAAACGAATCTGTCTTCCCCGAGTCCTGTCGCAGATGCTGAGTACAAAGGCGTTCGTCATGATCTCGCGCATCCTTCCGTCTGAAAGTATCAACCGCGTGACAACGACCACGCGTACACTGAGTCTTCCTGATTCGTCGAATCAGTTTCCTGATACGACGTTGAAACGTCAAGGACGCACGGAATTCAGATTCGCTAATCTCAGTCGTGAGAGTATGTCACGTCTGCGTTACAAACAAATGATTTCTCTGATGACGCGAAGAGCCACGTTTCCGCTTGTTCGTGTCGTTCGACGTGTCAGCCGAAGGAAAACACAGTTGAACGCGTCGGGTCGAGCACGTGGCAGGATCCTCGGGAGAAGGAGAAGAATTGGCGAGGTCTCAGGATGCAAACGGGGATGGACGTTACTGCGTTATTCAGCCAAGACGAGCACAGGAAGTTGCAGGAAGATGCCGGGAGTCAATTATTCGTTCCATCATCCAATTATCGATAAGTGGAGTATAGAGATAGTGCATATCCTAAAGAAAGAAAGAGAGAGAGAGTGTGTGAACGGGCAATAGATATTACTCACTGGCCGTTAAGCTAGCCGCTGCGCTAAGTTGATGTTGCCTGACCGCGTTGGGGGTCGTAGAGGACTGTCTCCTGGAGATCGTCCTGACGCTACCGTACGGCGAGCCCAGAGCGTCTCTCGTGGATGGCGCATAACCCCAGGCAGCGGTATCGTTCCCACTGACGCTAACGGTGCCGGCCGTGGACTGCTGGGAGGAGTAGGGTGGACTGTACCCACGAAAAGTAGGTCTACCGCCAAAGGGCTGGGAAAACGCTGGTAGACTTTGGTTGATCGCGCTCGCGCCAGACTTATTGCTACCGTAGTCCTCGGATATGGGAGGAAGAGACGTGCTGAGTCCTGAAACTAAATAAAATATATTAAACACGTCGCTGGTACGTTGTTAAGAAATAATTTTATATCGCATTAATACACAAGATTTTATACCTTCGGTCGACCAGAGCTGCTGGGAGGATGCTGAGAGCTCAGGAGGGCTGCTGGTCATGTAGGAGAGACCGTATCCGGTACCAGCGCCAGAACTACCGGTTATGGCACCCATGCCACTCATGGTGCGATAGAGGGAGGGGCTGCAATGTGATAATAGAATTTGTCATGAGAATATTCAATGTATAAATGATCATTGGAATTGATACTGAGACGGTAGATCTAATTACGCTCAGCTCGCAGAAGCATAACCGCCCAGGCCCATGGGATTACTTGGAATAACGACATCAATTATAGAGTCTGATCGATAAGTCAAAATTGCAATGGCGTACGCTAAAGGACCGTGTGTCCCTGTGAAATAATACAGACCCAGAAATACGAATTTTGTACAGTTTTACCTGAAGGAGATTAAAATCGAAAAATGTTTAACTCCCATAAAGAATTACAGGAATGCCTGTAAAGTCGTTCTTTATCTGCGCTACGTCTGCGGATGTAAAACGTAATGCTAAAGTTCTATATTGTGACACGTGTTGGGTCAAAAACGGAAGTGAGCCTCGCGGGAGACCGGAATTACGCAAGTTGCTTCTCGAATGCGGGCGCGTGCCCCCAAGATTGCCTCCCAAGTAGTCGAACCGTCCAGTAAACACAATTTCTCCATTACCATTAGCATTTGAAACCGTAGAGCCCCTGTGGGCGCTACACCCGGAGCTACCTGAAAGTCGTCGCCGTAATGTCTACGCTATGCGAGAAGGTGGTATAAGCCCAGAGGATTGCACGTTGACCGCTCTTATTTTAAAAAGCTCTTTGGAGTCTTATCTATTTTTGAATTTCGAGTGTCGAGATTCCACGTAGTGCACGCGACCTCCCCAAGAGTACCGGGAAGAGTAGTAATGGTAGTGACGGCAGGCCTAGACGAGAATTTAAGGATGACTATTGATAAATGCCAAGAGAAATGGTAGAGAAGTGAATTCTTATCGGAAAGCTTTGTAAGGTGCATATATACATACATATACGCACCCTTCGAGTGCACAGAGTGCAATAAAGAAAGAAAAATAATTATTCGTGGCACCGAGATAAACCAGACACGAAGAAACGTTCGTTTTGGTGTCAATACTGATCCGACCTTGAATGCCTCTACGGTAGCTTGGCACGTTCCATTGTATTGAAACGTGCTCAAAGTCTTCTCCACGAGTCATCTCGATGATTCGTAAGTGGCCTTTAAAGAATACTTGTCCCTGGGCACTTAAAAACAATTGGCAAAAACAAGGTAGAGCCACGCACTCAAATAGTTTATCAGCCCCGAACAGATGGGACTGTAAGGAGAGTTAAAAAAAAGGAAAATTTTACTCACAGATTTTTCAAATTCTACAAGGATTCCACGTGTCAGCAGGTAGTTAGAGGAGACTAGGATTCCTATTTTTGACAAGAATTCCTCAATGACTAATACCAACCTTCTAAAGGTGCCTACCCAAGTGGATTGTCGCACAGAGTCATGATAAATCGGTCTAAGCACTTTTTCTTTTCACTCGTCTGAAATGACTACGCATTGGGACAGGTCGTACGATTTAAAAGTGCTGACGAAACATAAAAGGAATTGGCTGGACGATTAAACAGCGTAATTAAATGTAACTCGATGACGCTTCCGTGATTTGGCATTATGATTCGAGGAAGAGCACGTGGTGTCGAGATGCATGAATCATGGTGTCGAATTGCATTTCTTTCTAGGTCTGATTTTTCGTTAGCTCGTCAGAATTGTATTCTCGGCCCTATATACACACACGCGGAACTTCACGGAGAGACTAGCGGTTCTTCTTGTATCGGACGTGTATCTTGTAACCTATTGGGAAAGGAACTGGGTTCGCAAGATGTAAAATAGGAGGAAGAACGAGTGGCTAATGCAAATGTACAACATGCTCGGCTCGTCTCTCCCGTAAGAATTGTCACTCCGTTAGAATGAATTCTCGTACATTTTGCACAGGAGGAGGAAACGGAAAGGATGCAGTCGGGGCACGCGTTTAGAGAGTTTCCGTTCTTTGTACAAAGTGCACCTTGTTCCTAAGGTACCATTGGCGTAACCGCACGGCAAAGACTTAATGAGTCTTCCTTAACTAATGACAGTCCGTCGCATCCGGGCTCGTCAAGTTTTTCTAGCATCGTTCGATCCTACGGAGAAGTCTTACGAATTTTCCAATATGGCCGCCGCCGCGCATGCGCAGCTCGGTATTATACGTAGGGACGCGGTAACGGAGACAGATTCTATTAGCGAGAATCGAAGGAGCCTAACACTTTCTACGTACGTGCCTTCACCTCGGGCACTCGTATGAGTTTACATACGAGTGGGCCTTGTGTAACTTATACAATGGCGACGAGCTTAATAATGCATCTCGTGTTGCTTCTAGGAATCATTGCCACTCTCTCAATGACCGTCATACTATAATCAACCCTTCCGCCCTGTGCGCATGCGCGGCCGCTCTACCGAGTCGTGAGTCAAATTCAATAAATAAAAAGTCTTATTAGCACAATGGATCGTGTAATCAATGTGAACAGTGAGATCAAAGTGTTAAAAATAATATTTAACGAGAGTATTGATATTTTTGCAAGAAAAAAAAAGAGTCTTTACGTAAGCAAATTATCAAACGCGTAAATCCGTGTCATCCATCTTGGTTATGAATTCCCAGCAATTTCGCCTAACCAGAGGTTCTTCACTGGGTAAGAGTGCAGAATCCGCGAAATGCAATATGACAGTCTTGGCGGAGACGAGGTTATAGGCCCCGAGACAAACTGACTATCTGAATCCTCGAGAGCTGATAAAACGATTCTCACGTTATATTCACTTGTGAGAGGGACGAACGAATCCATGCGGACGCGATAGTCGAGCATGGAGGGTAAAGAGTTTTTCAGTTCTCGATTGATATCGTATAAGAGTGAGAGACGCTACACGAAATGGTCGTGGGTATAAAGCGTAAATCTGCACTAGGAAATATAACGACGATCTATGTAAATTTTTGCTCCTACGCCTATTTGAATATATTTTTTTAAGTCTACGACTTCACCTACAAATATTTTCCGTACAATAATGTTCCTGCTTGCTTGTACCTCAGGTTCGGCAGTTCCTGATAATCCTGAGGAACGGTAGATATCAGCTATATGGTGGAGACAGATAAAGTAGGGCACTATTTCATATTTACTTAGTCACATCGTGTCTCACAAAGATACCACTGATCTTCTAACGCGTTAAGGGTACAAGGAGGTGGTGAAAGGGCAGGGTGTTTCTTTCACTCAATAGATAGAAGTATACACGGAAATAAACTTTCGAGAAAAAAAAATCAAACAAATATTTGTCCCTCGGTATATCCACCATGTTTCCAGTTAAACGTTTATAGATTAAGGGTACCGAAAGTTTGTTCGAAGCTTTTGCTATCTGGACACAAAAGGAAGAGACTGGTTCTTTGATCGGTATCCAATGGAAAATAAGAGCGGCGAATAGTCTCTTTTTGATAAGAAAAAAAAAACAAATACGAAATCAAAAAATTAAATTATATCTAGAATACTTGCGTCTATGGTCTTACGGATAACAAATTTTCCTGAAACGAAAGCAGAGGGAAACAAATGGCAAAGAAATAAACACAGCCAACAACGTAGACGATACGCAAGACGATTTCAACGGAGGACCCCCGATAAGTCAAAGAATCTAATTATATATATTTTTTTTCCCCAACAACCAGCTTGTTTGCTACGTCTCAGATTAGAATAGTCCGATCGTGTTCGAGGATCGGGGTGCGCAGCAGAAGGGAAACTCAGTTACATTACGAGCAAATACAATTACGTACATTGTTTTCCAACTGATTGACAGACAAGTTTCCATTACAAGAAAATCGCAATGATAACACCACAATACTAAGAGATTACAGAAATACATCATCAAGTCTCAAGCACGGTGGCTTCAATAGCGAAATAGCCATAATCTAACAAAAGAAAAAAAAGCAGATCCGCAAAAAGAAAGAACATAAACAAATGCATTTCAATAAACGATAGAAAAAGAAAAATGAACTTTCGATTAACTTCGTCATGTGATAAACCAACAAGATAAATATATTATCTGTCAAAGTAATACATCAAAACTCACTGCATTCCGACGACTGAAGATACCGGACAAATGACAGTCTTCACTGGTGAGAATTCCGTGCTCAAGTTCACAGTTTCCCTTTCGAAGATGCTCTTCTTCCTCGGCGCTGCTGGTATATCGTCGTAGGTAACGAGAGCGAACGATAAGGGGGTTAAAACGCGTAAGAGTGTCAAAGGGATAGAGTAGAGCGAGAGCGAGAGAGAAAGTAAAGAAAGGATACACAAGAGCGCCTACCAGGAGAAGAAGGGAAAACGAGAGTGGGAGATAATAATAAACGTTCAATGTGTACAGGTCCTGCCGTATCTGTCACCGAACAGACAAGAACTGACTCGAATCAGCAGAGTGCATGAAACCAGCGCCGGAATGGCGCGGCGGGCGGCGACGGCAGACGTGCTGGGCCCTCGAAGGTGGCCAGCCAGGGTTTATCCCTCCCTCCCTCGTACCCGAGCCAAACCGTCGGACGCACGAACGAGTCTCCTAACCACCTCCATGTCACCTCCAGCTCTCCCACTTTCTTGCTCTCAAGCCTTACACCAGGCTCCTTTACACGGGGACCCATTTTACCACTGAAACTCTCAACGACCACCCGGGCGACTCGCATTTACGGCTGGGCCGCCACTTCTTGCAGACCCAACACTGTAGACGAGGATACTGATTCATTGACCTAGACATCACTTTTTTTCATCTTAAAACGTATTTTTTTCAGCCGCTCTAAATACTCTGGCAAATAACGAAAGGGAATGATATTTTATGGATTGAGGCTGACGCAACGAGACCACTTTTTCCACTTGTACAACGAAGAGGGAAATTTGTAGATTATTTTTCTACTTCTTTGAAATACTGCTTTGTACAGAACAATTTTCAATGGCGTAGCACAATTTTAAAACGGCAGATTCATTATGGTAATGCCCTAGGGACTTTTGCACTGGGGATCAATGACCGTTGAGGTTAGTAATGATTATGAGTGTCTGACAGAATTAATGTCGCCAAGTGCCTCTAAGGTGAAACGACCAATTATGGATTCCCTGTTGTACTTCTTCGTTTGACTCTGATGAATGTGAGGAATCGAGGGGAACGTTTTTTTTCCCGTTTCTCGCTCGGCCGAACAACTGCAGGAGCTCATCGACCCTGTTGTTTCGTTTCGTCATTGTAAACAAAAATAAGAAATAATAATAAACAGCCAAAAGTCTCCGAGTGCACGTGCCGTGTGTATATACATGGATATATATATATATATTGCGCAAGCATTTGTTCCACGTGGCCATGAATATCTATATAGATATATCATATGGATAATATAGAAAGTATAACCTCTGTCTAAATAATAAAACATACCAAAGACAATCTATAGAATTTTTCACATTTTTTCAAATGTCAATAAGTCGTATAAAAAAATTTTCAGACCAAATTCAAATTGTACAAGGATTTCCTAAACAAGTGGACCAAACCTTATTTGAGTTTTATGGTAAAACTACCTGATGCAATATTTCTCAATCACCCTGTATAGTCTGTATACATATGATACGACAGACGATTTAACCTTGATTTATTTTGACCATTAAAAAAAATAAGAGGCTGCTATGGAATTTGAAAATAAATAGATACCCAGGCGCTGAAAATGAGTGCAATTCTGTCGATATAGTGACGGTTGCGCAATGGCTGGAAATTGTGACACGTTAAAGTTGGCATTAAAGCATCACCTTTTTTTCCTTCTCGTTCATTAATATTTGCCTTGAACAAATGGATTGCGACCCGTTTATAATTATTATGGTTATCAGCCCAGTAGTACATCGGATAAATGTCCGTGGATATATGATAAGAATTATAAGGCTGTCCAATAGTTTTTTTTTTCTCTCTCAGCGTATCCCCGTGGGCATAGTTTTATCGACTGGGAGATGATGGCTATTTTGTTTCCACTTTTTTTTTTCCTCTCCATGGACTCTATGAACTTGCGGAGTTTGCCTAATTTTGATGGGCGGCGCGGGCACGCGCTACCCATGGGAGTCAACAAACACGAGACACTGTCCTCTTTCACAAAATGTTAGTATAGGTCCTCCAAGTGGGCATCATTTCCATCATCGGTTTGGTTTAGTGTATCGCCTAGACACACAGGACCTGGTCCGTAAGCTTATAAGCAAATATTTTGGCGCGGCAACGACGTGACGTGTTCCTTTTCGCTATTGTGCGTGTGTCGGCACAGTATTGCGAGCTTTTGGCCATTTTGAAAAAAATAAATAAAAATAATCTGTAATAAAACGAAAGAAAGACATGCCGAATCGCGGCGGACACGTTAATATATTTAAAAACAAAAAAAAAAGATTTCTCAAAATGTAAAAATAAACGACCATTCGGACCACCGTGAAAATAACGTGAATAACCAAAGATTTTTGAAAAATTCATTAAAATAGGACAGTCCACTTAAAAAGTGATTTTGGTGAATTTTGAAGAAAAAAAATGCACGTGTACGTCGTGACATAAATAAAATTCCTGAAGTCTGACTTATAGATACAGTGATGCACTGGGGTAAAAAGCTAATTTGTAATCAACCCATCACGTAATCAGAGCCACAGCGTAGATCATACCACAGATTAAGTACACGATAAGAACACCTCACTGTTAAGAAACTATTGCCATGACCTTGTGCAAGGGTCGAAGGATGCCCCCCCGCCTCCCCCCACAAACAATTCACTGTACAATAGAGTCCACTAACCTGGAAAGTGGTCCGGTAGGCGAATAGGGTGTAGAAGTAGCCTGCTCGTGATCCTGATGATGATGCGGTGTCCCACCAGGATGATGATTGTAAATATTCTCCATGTACAACTGATCGGAGACCCTGTCAGCATCCTGAAGACTATGATTGGTCTGAACCGACGGTGGAGGTTGCATCGCCGTGAGATGAGTAAAGCTCTGAAGTCTTCCTTGATCGGTAGGACTGTATCCGCCATCGTTTTGTCCAGTGTGTCTATGCGGCGATGACATGTCCTGATCATCATGAGGACTCCTACTGCTACCTGGTGAACTGCCAGTGCGAACCGGTGGCGAGACACCACCAGCCGAAGCTGATCCACCACCGGCACGTATCTGGTGTTGAAGATACGGATCCTCCGGGAGTACGTCCTCCAGATGATGATGAGGATTGCCCCCACTACCGTTCCCAGACTGAGTACCGGCACCGCCGCTGCTAGTCATATTTGGAAAGAGCACAGCTCCCAGGGTGAAGTCACCTCGTGCACCCCTCATGGCAGCCGTTATACTGTTAACACGTTCTACGTCCTCGTCCGTCTCCTGATGATGATGATGGTGATGATGATGCTCCTCCAGGTGACGATGAACACTCAGAGTATGAGGATCCGACAGGTGGTGCTGCTGATGATCCGTCGGGGAGAGCGTCTCTGTTCCGTACCGATGCATCGTGGAGTGAGGCATGTGACTGGTGCTACGGTTTCCCTCTGGCGGGACAGAGGCCTCCGTCGGGTGGCGGCTATCCCCTCCTTCGGGAACCGGGACCTCTCCCGCCCCAAGCTGACCGTACTGAGCCTGATGGTGATGCTGATGATCGTGATGATGATGGTGGTGGGAGTGATGTTGATGTCGCTGATCTTCCCGAAGATCACTTTCAGTGTATTGGCAAGATTCTTCAGCTACGTAGGTCCTTAAAAAATAATTAAAGGTTTGAAAAAATAAAATCCAATTTCCCCCCCCTCCTTAATCTCAACGCTACCACATATCAAAATTTTCTCAAGGTCAGAGGGGTTATATAATTTTACAAAATTGACTATTAAACTGAACTCGCAGTATCCAATTCTAAAGCACATCCAAAAGCCTATACCTCTCATGAATTATGTGACCGGAATGGTATCCCAGCTGATGAAGAGTATAGGTGGCACTGGCGTCCTCCTCGTGTTCAGTCCTAACGGGAATTGCCACGGCCTCAGCTCCGGTCGACTCCACCAGGGCGCCATTTTCCATTTCCGGTTGACCCGCCTCCAGCACGCCCACGCCATTCCCGCCTTCATCCGCGCCGGCGTAGTTCAACTGCTGTTGTTGATGTTGCTGTCTCTCCTCAACTCCCTGATCCTGGTCCCTCTCGACTTTGATCGTTCTCCTAGTGACATCTAAGTCCGTAGCGTCGTCCCTGCATTCGCCCAGAACCTGGGTCGTTGGTTCGGGCGAATTCTCCACGTAATCCAATACTAAAAAAAAAGATTACACTTTAGGACCTCGAAAAAAGTCATCGTCCCGGTCGACTCCCACATCGAGATCAACTTGAAAAATAATTTAATATTTATATCGCCTATCTTCATTCTCCTAACCTACAAAATTCTTCATATACATTAATTAAATTTATTTTATTTAATTTAGCCATTAACGGCTACCCCCTTGAGAACTGTTGCTAGCCAGTACGTTACAAAAATAGCCACAGGCCCTTATCTCCCACTGGTGGCACATACGCACGCAGATGGACTCTGCCGGCACACACAATGTGCCCGTGGGACCAGAAGTAAGAGAGGCGAGGAGATGATTGTCCGAGTGCGTGACGAAGAAAGGGGAGAAAATAAGTGAAAAGAAAAAAAAAGAGTATACAGTAAGAATCGGTTCGCAAGTTGCTCCCCTCGGAAAGATAAAAATATTATTTATAATCATCGAGTGTCGTGGGTCAACTGTCATCAAGACCACTGATTATCGGATTTCAAGTTTATTTAAGATTTTTATATTTCAACCGTCACGTTCATTACTCCATTATTAATAAAAACACATTTTTTTAATATCACTATTGTATCACGTAGTAGATCGACTACCACCGAAGTCAATAAACTTTCTCAAACCCATGAACCAATGACTGGCCGACTCAAGATGATTGATCGGTTACCGTTCCAGGCTTAAATCGTCATTTTGCTAGAAATGATTATTTGATTTTAATAAAAATGTAACGTTGAATACATAATGAATGATTTGTTATCGATTTCGTAACTTAGTTAACTTTTTTGGTACACGTGTCGATAGCATATTCGTAACGAAAGTAATTGTTCGCGTGCCATTGACAAAAAATTAAGCACATTGTTAACAAACGATAGTCACAATGTATGTATCAAGGATTTAACATTCAGCTGACCTTATTGACGTTACCTAATCGAATTGGAGAGGTCAGGCTCGTTAAATTATCAGTACCCTCTCTCTACGGTGTTCTTGTGAATTCAATAAAAAAACATATTTTTTTAATAACTTCCAGACAATCTCCTCTTCTTCGATCTTGTCACTCAATTCGTATATAAAACGTTTCTACAGTGATTCCTTACGTTCTTCTCTGTTCGCGTACACGCAAACCCAAACAATAGTGCGGTTCCGTTGAAAGAGATTACTCCTTATCACTGAGCAGCCGCATAATTGTTGTCCGATGCTGCCGAGTCGATGCCAACAATAAGCCACGACCCCGATTAATCATACGATTAAAAGAAATTGCTGACAATTAGTAAGGCGTCCGTACGCCTCTAATAAAAGTCAATAGCAGGTACTCTGTGCAGTATCGTTAATAAAAATCGTGTTATCATTATTGTATATCGTACAATAATTATTTTAGATAAAAATTCACTTCACTTAATAATACAATAGGTCGCAACAATTGTAACCAACTAGCGAAAGTACGTTTGAATTTTCTACGTAAATCAGTACGATGCGCAGTGAAGATAATAAAAAAAGAATAAAACTCGATATAAATTGATAAAAACAAAAGAAATAAATTATAAAATTATTTATAAGAAAGAATAATCGTGTAATCTTTTACTCAGTCAATATATTCGTACTTGTCGTGACTAACGTAGTACATTTCGTAGACAGCCCGGGCGCGTCGGTCTAGCTCGGAAAGATTTTAAATTAGGTTAGGTATAACCGACGTAAGCTACTGTCTAGACATAATAGTAAGGAGTATTTATTTGTTAAGTATGGGGTAAAGGTTCTTGATGTCCGAATAAATCATCGATTAAAGTCCACAAGAGTGAAAGTGCAAACATATTTTTTTGTTCCTCTTATCGTCCACGCTGTCCCGAGCCCTTACAAAACATATTTTTCCGACGGCGGCGTCCACGCAGTGGTACGTATTAAACGAAATTGTTTCTGTTGGCTTTATTTTTGTTTTCAACGCTCAGGAATATTCTGTAAAGAAATTTCCACGTTCGACACAGCGCTCGGTTCTCCCTGGCTGCAAACCGCTGTTTTCAAACAAGCTTCATCATCGACAAGCTCGCACGATAACGTCTCACTCGCTACCTCTTTGAACCGCGTCGAGGCAGGTCACGCAATATTGCGACTATGAATTAAGAATTGTTTGCCTTGCACCGTATATAATTAACCACGATTATCCACTGTTAATTAAGCCGCAAATTGTAAAGTTAACTTATTATGCCAATTTTTTCTTGGATCGGTAAACAAAGTATAATAAGTCATCAACAACGCGTACCCACAATGCAATTCTAACCTAAAATAATTCAGGCCGTTCAGGAACTGATTAATTGTAACGATAAAATAATTGCACTGTTGTCAACATTATGACAAAAAATTATCAACCCACTACTCGAATCCATCAGAGAGAAGACCTAACATGTCAATAATGTAAAATTATCATACATACAAATTTTCAAAAGTTATCACGAGGTCGATTAAGAAATGAAAAATAAAAGCGACGGAAACATCAAAATCTTATAATTGATAAGAAGCTAAAATACAATTTTGAAAAATTCATTGCTTAACCACTTAACCTGGCACTCTAATCAGCAGTCATCCCCTTTTTCTCGGGCAAAATAATTTTTAGGATTAAAGTCAACAGAACGTCCACCTTTTGATATCCAAAAAAATTGTCCAAAACAATCGTAGACTCTATATAGCTGAAAATCCGCCAGATTTTGACTTCCGGTTAAGTGTTGGAGTGAATATAAAAAAGCAAAGGTGTTAATATTATATAAATCATATAAAATGAATTTCTAACAAGAACTTCTACGTTATTGGTGGTTTAAGAGGAACGAGCGGAAGAGGTTTTGTATAGCGAGGTCAGAGGTCGAGTCCGTTATCTTCTGGAGTCACTACAAAAACAGTCTCTGTCATCCGCAATGAACCGAGTGGATGCGCCACGTATCGATATTCGTAATGCGGTAGATTTTCAAAGATTTTCAATGAACTCTTTATACGCGGGCGGTACAGTAAGAATTGACTTAAAAAAAGAAGACAAATCAGATGTCAAAGTAGATTGAGAACCCCTTTCGAAAATATGTCCGATAAGAACGCGAAACGCATAAGAGTATAGGCAGGTAAGTGAAATAATGTCGTTATGCTAAAAGTCGCCGGAAAACAAGCCCGACCATTGTAGCAAAGGTTAGTCTAAGGCATAAGATCGTACAGTAAAGGTTAGGTGCTAGCTGCTATATACGAATAAGCAATAAACCTCATATACAAGAGTAAGGGTGAGCTCTGCCTATTTCCGATAAGACCTGAAAGAGAGAGGACAAAGTACCAGGTGTGCCGAGAATGACGACGACGACGACGACGAACGTCAAGGTAGCCCCGAGGCCGATCTAGTTAGAAAAAATTGGTGAGGACTGAAAGCTACATAGCAAAATTGAAAAACAATAAAATAAAATCTATCCAAAAATGCATTGTGTGTGAAAGAAAATTATAAAAATTCAAACTACCCTAACCACTCTCATTATATATATTGGTGCATCGATAGATTTATACACGAGATCAATCAATCCGTCCTCCGTTACGGAAAATTTTCAAATCCCCTTCGCGAAAGCGTGTCAGGTCGCCTGCAGTGAAAATTCGCTTTTTCTTCCAGATGATTCATGGAAGCGATCCAATACGGTGACTGTCAGCGGAATGAGGTAAGATCAAAATAAAGTTGATATCAATGTCCAGTAAGAGATCAGAGACCGGTGAGTCAAGTATATAGATATACAGTAAGAAGTAATGCAGAAAAGAGAGTCCGTGGCAGTGGTATAGAGATAAAAAAGGATAAAAAAACAATGAGAGCGAAAGAAGACGTAAGCGCCACGGTGTCTGCTCGACGCACTATAATCGCAAGATTAGGCTACTATGCCACTCTTAAATGCTGATAGAAAGCCATAATCGCGGTGGTAGCCGCATGCGGTATAAACGCTCGTACTACGAGCTATGATAGCTAAGAGTAGAAATAGTGATAGTGCAATCGTGCAGTCCATTCATCCCGTTTGAAAGATAGGCTAATCTGCAGCCATTTTTCCCACTCCCGTGTCATCTCGTTTTCACCGTTAAGCGTTCAACGACGATCGTACGACGAAAATATTTGAAATAAAAGCATCGACCCGATCTTCATTTTCTTACTAGCATATACATGTGCGATCAATAAAAAGTAACCTCAAAAATTGTCCAACACCGATTTAAAAGAAGGCCACAACGCTTCACTTGGACGTTTACGCGGTACTGATTTCAAAGAAGGCTGAAAGACGATTAAACAATGACGCTCGTACCTTTTATTTTGTATAATTGTTCCAGGTTAGGTTTCCAGCGAAGAAAAAAAAAGTGAGGTTAGACTGAGGCCAGTCTGCGTGCCGTCGTAAAATGTGCAAACACCCTCGAGCCTCCTTTACATCTGTTTACCAGCTCGTACTATCTCGAGGTCTGGCTGTTGCGTCGCTGTGCCAATGCAAACACGAGTCGCGCGTATAAACCAACGTAACCTCAAAGCAACCCCCGAAGTAAAGGAAAAAAGTAACTAGGCGACAGGAAGAGGAAAAAATTCACGTTGGCAATCGAAAGAACTGAACTGCGTCGCAGTATGGCAGGCCTGCCACCCCCCGCGTAACCTTGAGCTAGGAAAACTTTAATCCGGGATTAGTGCGGTCGGAGAGACGTTGAAACTGAATACCTTTGAAACGTAAAACAAAATCGGGCGACATCACGTGCTGGAGAGAGGAAGGAAGAAGGAAAACAATGTTATTGCAGAGGTAAAATTTCGTACGGTATAAATCTCGCGGGTTACTAGCTGGCCGATAGTCGTGATAATAGCGATAAGGTGATAACAAGACGGCACGCGACCACGATAATAATATACACAAGATATACATTGTGGATGCATATAAAGACGTTAATACGTCAAATCTATGATAACTGCACGTATCCACGAGATTGAGGTTATCTTTTATACGTCATAGTCACACTTTAGCTTCTTTCAATCAATTTTTCGTTTGCCTATTGGCTGTAAGAAAAAACTCTTTCGTCTAGGGAATCAATTGTCAATTCTTTTAGATACGTTTAATAACCAATGAATTTCATGCAGCTCCTACCACATTCCAGTCTCTTTAGGCCTTTGGCTCGTGTAACGTCACGATCTTGTTCCAGCTTTGAGATAACGCATTCCTCTCTGCGTCCCATAGCCAGTACGGCAAAACAGACTTATTTCCACGTATCGAAGCAGATGCATGGCGACGCGTGCGAATTCCGTAACGGGCAGGAGGAGTTGCTGAGAGAATTAAATGAAATAAAGAAAATAAATCATATCCGTAGTTACGTAATATTTAATTTTATCAGTTCCAGCTATTTTTTTTTCTCTTTTTGGATTCTCGAGCTCGTAGTTACGGATCAGTTATGCTTACGACACTCTTAAAACGTTGAACTTCACCACTTGTCCTACGCTGAAAGTACGTTTGGAATAAGTTACGTCATTTTCTTCTATCTCCGTCTGTAAGAAGATTCAACGAGGTTAAGGGACGAAATAAATTTTTTTTATAGATACCAATGGCCTCCTTGCCCCTTGTCTATTCTGATAATAGAAGTGGCAACTTTATTTGTCCTCAATTTGTTCTGACTTTCCGTGCATTGTTTGCCAGACGTGTCTCTCGTCCGAGAAAAGAACAAAGGAACGGAGCATCGAGGAAAACGAACGACCAGTGGAAATTTTGTGACGCGGATTTTAGTCGTCGGAGGAATCAGAAGGATGAAACGATGAAACATGTATTGCTTGGCAACGGCGAGCCGGCGCGAACTTTGAACTGTCTTTTCTTCCCCTCCGGCGATTTACACTTGACTGATCATGGCTTAAGAGTCATGCAGATAAATATATGTATAACGAGTATTATATCGGGTATCTAGCTTTATATGATATTTGAATATATAACGTTTTTTGAACGTATATCATGATTACTTTTTTTTATATAATAAATTTACATTTTTCTTTACTTTCATACGTTCATTACAATTCTCAAGCTACTCTGGTAACAACTCTTGCGTTTGATAACGCTGTGCGTGGATTTAATTAAATGATTAATTAAATCTGTTGCAGCGGCCTTGTTTTCTGAACACAATCCAGGTGGCGTATATCGGGAGCTGCATTGAAACGAGCTGTGATCGTAAAAAGATATTTAGTACCGTGCGTAGTTACTATTTGCCACCATAGCTCTTGACCGCATGTGAACCAGGTTTTATATGTCTTTTTTATTTTACTTTTATAATACATTACAAAGAGCGATTTAAGATTGACTAGCATACAACATAGTAAGGTTCGAGCGGTCAGGTTAAGATAGAAAATTCAGGAAATTCGTTCGGACATTTTTTTAACCAAAATTTTATACCTAACAGGGTGCTTTAAGTTAAAAAGGCACTTTCCCTGGGACGGACGAAGTTACGTCCTTTCACTGGTTACTTAGATTAGACGGCAAGGATATTACCGCGGAGATAAGGATCGCCATAAAGTCTCCGGTGTAGGTAAAATGGTATTCTTTTTCAAAAAAAATTATAACGAAGATCTCCAATAATTTTTTACTGGCTGTCACGTACATTCACGCCGAGCATTTTAATAGGTGAATGTGTTAGAGCGAATGATAAGAACGTATGATAAGAGTGATCGAGTTTTCGAAAAAATGTCCTTGTACCCTATAACTCGATCTACGAGGATCTAGCCTATGACCCTTACGGCTGTGACCCTTCAACTGGCTCTTCGCCAAGAGCCGACTGGTTACGTCGTGGATAAAAGTCTCGTCTTCCGTTCTTTGAAATATTCTGACGTTTCTTGTAGAACGTCAGACCGCGTAATCATGACCATATGTCATAATTAGCAATGAGGTTAGGTTGGACAGAAGATTTTTTTAATACCTTAAAACACAGACCAAACTTTTCTCTTCTGACAGTTAGGATAACGAGTGCGATCTACGTTACCGACTGCGCCAAGGTAAATCTTAACAAATATTTTTTAAAAGCGACCGTTGAGCCAGAACACGTCAAGTGGACGTCTAGACGATTTCCAATATTAAAAAGCTACTTGGTAATAATAGCCGGAACCGAACGGATCGTTAAGTCTAGCGAAAGACATCGAAATAAATGATCTCAGATAAAACAAACGATATTTCGATCGTCGGATACTTCAAGGCGATTGGTTTATGGTTCGAAAATAAGAGGTTAGATGCTGAGAGGGAGAGCAAGAGAGAAAGAAGATAGGAGAGCAAAGTGTATACGCTTTGCCTCTGATAGGTTTCGGCGTCTGAACGAAGGGTCACTAACCCCCCTCCCCCCTCCCACAAATTTATCACCATGACCCCCCCCCATCATTTTCGTGTACCCTTTTTAATTTTTTCTCATTGCCCTAAAATTATTATAAACAAACCACTAACCCTGCCGACTCGTTAAATTTCCCTTGGAAACTAGCTGTTCGGAGATGCGTCGATTCAAAAAAGAAATTCCCTATACGAATATCGAAAAACGATTCTTTTCCGATCGGCATAAAGAAATATCACTGGTCGTAAACACCTCGTATAAAAAAAAAATACTCATCCCAATATACAAGTACAATCAGTCTCATTGATCGGGTCGCACTTGAAAAATAATTTTTAAAATCCACTTCGGTCGCCGTTAGATGGTGCAACGTGTCAAAAAAAAATTTAGGCGAAAGTACAATTTTTTGTTATACTGTTTACCAGCACGGGACGAAGAGGCAAGAGCACACAGAAAAAAAAAAAGTTTCTTTCATAAGATTCATATGTCGCCCGTGAAATTTTGAGAAGGGAGTAAATATGAAATACCGAATAAAATAGTAGGGCTGCTCGGGGGTCGTTAGGAGCGCGAGTGTAGAGACAATGGTCGTAAAAAAAAAAAAAAATGACTAAAAGAAAATTGAGACAAAAAGGAAAAGAAAAGAGAAGACAAGTATATTCCCATAAAGCATTTCACCGGAAACGGACTAGGACCTTTTTGGGGGCGGTGGGGGAGGGGGTACCTTTATATTATATTTGCCATTTCCCTTGGCTCGTGGACGTTTCCGAATTTCCCGTTTGTTTGCCGTCTCTCGCCTTCCCTTTTACTTTCGTGACGAGAGACGACTGAGAAAAAAAAAGAAGGAAAAAGGGATGGAAAGAGCTGAACGCGGTCTTTTTGATCGTTCGCTGTTTTTTTTTGTCTTTACCCACATCTCTCTCCTCGTAGAGTGAAAACGAGGAGGGACGATATTTCGCGGCAAAATCTCTGTGGGTTTCCCAAATTTTTTTTTCTTCACTTCCCCCACCCTTCCTTCACTTCTGTCCACTTTAGACAGGATCGCCTTTCTTACGGCTCTTCTCCAGGACCCTGCGCGCAGCCCTTATCCTCTTCAACAGATCGTAGTTTCTCTGTTTGACAGTTTTCAGCCGCTTCGAGTCGCGAACAACGTAACGCAGACAGCGTGGCGTAATAGGAGAGGGGTAGTTTCTCGAATGATTCTCAGCAGGACACTCCGAGGGGTTGGAAAATCCGGCGCTGAAAAAAATTTTTTTCGGACAATCTTGGCGCCACCCAAAATAAAAATGTGACGATTTTTGAAAATTTATCTCCGATCACGCCAATTTTGCAGTGTCGATAATCACGATAACGATGCTTCGGGGGGACGCCACCAAAGCTTGGACGCGGTTAATGAGTAAGGGAAAAAAAAATTATCCCCTAAAAAAAGAAAAGGTAATTTTCGTGTAAATCGAACTGTTCGATTTTCACGTAATCGATAGTTTTGAAAATCGTGCATGACTTCATTTGGGATAAATGGTCGAGAAGGATTCAAG